>CABHPP010136839.1:7936-34265 GCA_902168425.1 Peromyscus attwateri
CTCTCTCTCTCTCTCTCTCTCTCTCTCTCTCTCTCTCTCTCTCTCTCCCTCTGTAAAATTCCTTAGAAGTACTATTCTTGTTAAATAGTCTCCTTGTCCCTTCCTCCCACTTCATTTGAATGAGGATTGTATTCCCAAAAGTCACTGAAAATGCAGATTTTTCCAAGTCAGAGAAGTCCTCTGCTATTCCAAGTTTACCAGGTGTTTTGGCCTCATTTTCTTCAAGCTATCCCTTCTTATGGAGGTAACTTGACTGCTAAAGACCGTTGTCCTGGTGATGGTCCTGTCAGTCTAGTTGAATGAGGAAGTCTGATGAAATGGCAGAGACTGTACAGCATGGGATGGAATGCAGAAGGAAAAGCATGATTCAGCAACAATGTGAATTGCTGACTGATGCACTCCTACAACAGTTCCTGACCTCCCAGCGAGGAAAAGAGAGCTCAGGTATAAAGGGGTGGGATGTGCCTAGATGCCCAACTATTCTGCACATTGGGAACCCCTCTAAATAAACTAGAACAACCCAAGAGACAAAAAGAGTCAAAGGGCCATGAAGGTAAGGGGTTAGAAGAGGATGGTCAGAGCAAAATAACGATACAGTCACTACAGTAGGAGAGAAAACAGCACCTGTCTATGGAGCAGGAGAGCTAGATAGGTAGACAATAGTAGAAACAGCAGCAGAGCACAGTACACAGCTATGAGGCCTCCATAGAACTTCAACTAAGGGCTCTGGGGGACAGCAGAGAACTCTTGGTATCAGTGAAAATGCACACAAATACACACACACACACACACACACACACACACACACACACACACACAAAAAAAACCTCCTTACACAATAGCCAACATCAAAATACAACAGAAATCATGGGTACTATCTGTTCAAGCAATTCCAGGTTGATATGAATATCTGCCTGGTTCTTCTTCCCAAAAAATCTCAGTATATGAATTATAAACCTTCTCATGTATGTGAAGTGTTCTCAGACTTTATAATCAAAACACATTGTGGTCAGAGGATTGGTCATACGCCTACCATAAGCAAACACAGAACAGCAATGTTATGACAGCATTCACCCAAAATCCATAAAACAGTGTATCTACAAATAATTAACATAAGAGAATGAGAAAAAAGCATCGTGTGTGGAAGAAGACAGAACATAAGTGCCCATTTCAAGACACTATCTTCCATTTCTCAAGGATATCCTATGAAGTTGTACCTCACTCAATAATATTAAGTAGTAAATAAATGCCTAGAGAGGTTCCCAGTGAGTCCTTTTAAAGATTAAAATATTCTTCAAGATTTTACAGGGTATTTTCACCTGAGTACCACCAATGCTCATGAGACTTTCTCAAAGAAATAAGCTGTGATGGCATGAGCACCTGGGAATGCTGCTGTGCGGCCCTGGGAAGCATTTCCCTTTCGTCTCCAGCATGAATTCATCCAACAGGTGCTATTCAACAAGAAGTATTCTGGCTTCTGAGGCTGTTCCCAGACACTCTGTGTACATGCATTGTCGATACTCGTCATCTGACAATTGCTGCAGAGAACTTGTCGTCTCTATGGAGAATAGAGTAAGAAGGAAAAACAAGCAAATTTGATTAAGGACTCTGCCTTGCGGGAGAGAAAATCCACTGAAAGATCCTTGGGGAACATTGATTTGCAAGTTAAAGGAAGAAGAAAAGAGAAAAGAGTGAAATAAAGGGAAGGAAATGTTAAACCTGAAAACAGGTGTGGGGCGTGGCTTGCACATAAAAAAAATAAAATAAAAAAAAAAACTTCTTTATAATCAGAAAATCAACATCTTCAGATTAAATGTCACCAGCAATGTGAATTCCTGGTCTTATAAACCAAGTGTCTCAATTTCTTCTTCTTCTTCTTCTTCTTCTTCTTCTTCTTCTTCTTCTTCTTCTTCTTCTTCTTCTTCTTCTTCTTCTTCTCCTTTTGTTTGTTTTTTTTTTTTTTGGTTTTTCGAGACAGGGTTTCTCTGTGTAGCTTTGCGCCTTTCCTGGATCTCCCTCTGTAGACCAGGCTGGCCTCCAACTCACAAAGATCCACCTGCCTCTGCCTCCCGAGTGCTGGGATTAAAGGCATGCGCCAACACCGCCCGGCTCAGATTTCTTCTTATCATGAGTTATATTCTGAACTTTATGGGCTATTTTAAAGTTATAATGTGGTTTTGATACCTAATTGCATAGATGTTTAAAAAAATGTCTGAATAAAAACAGATAATTTCACTCTTCCATCTCTGGAAATGAATATAAATTTGGTGAAATATCTATTTTAGAGTAAAACAACTTTAAAATCAATTAACAATAGCCAACTAATAAGGTATCTTTAGGGCTATGACAGTACAGTACACATTGTATGATAGAAGGGAGTAAATGAAATAATTACCTTTCCCAGACCCTAATTTTTACTCTATATTCTAGTACAGTTCTAGAAACTACAGGACCTCTTAAGGGTATCAGTCATTTCACTGATACAAACATGCTAAAATATTCATAATATTTTACTACAGAAGTGGCAGGATCTCTGGTACATTAATTATATCAGTTCTCATAAATGTATATATCTCTCCCATATAATGTGTTCATTGAAGAAGATATTATTCCTTCCTAAGTGTGCTCAAAGAATGCCCAGAAGCTAATGCTTTACCAGTGATAGAAAAGTGCCTACATTAATGTTCTGAAATTAGGTAGGATCTTAATAATGACACAGAGTGTACCAGGGAAGACTGACACTTGATGACCAAGACAGTGAATTGTATAAATACTTTCCTTCTGAGCATCCCTTGAATGGCTACTACACCATGTAGCATGACATTGAATATGGCTGTTGGAATATCCTCTAGAAAGCTCTCTGTATTTTTTTTCCTCATTAGAAGACAATATAAAAGCTTCTGAGGAACTATGGAAAGGGTTTTTCAGCTGCCTTTTTCTTTACCGAGTTTAGCACATGACTCTTCGTGATTGCATCAGCAAAACTAAGAAGTAGTTGTGGGAATTAAGAAAAATACTTACAGAGGATTAATAAATGACTAAGACTAAAAGACTCTTCAGCATGTTTGGATAGACTATGAGGAGAGTCAACGTTCTCCTATCATATTCATCTACCAAAGATGGTAATAAAGAATAGATGGGGATCTTCACAGCAATGATCCTTTTTCCTAGAATTGAAGTCTTCTTTGCTTCCTATGAAAATCTTTGGTATTATATTTTTATTCTTTTTTTTCTTTGTTAAGAACTTTTTATTCATTTTACATACAAACCACAGATAGGTCACCCCACCACCACCACTAACCACAGTAGCAAGATCAATCAACCTTTGTGGAATTCAAAAATAGCAGAATAAACACTAAACAGAATTGATCATCTAGAGCACAAGGTTGTTTTAAACCCCCAAAACATCACACTTTGGCTATTGTTGCTGCTAAAGTTTGGCTGGGATAAAAGTATGTGCTGATGACTTTCTCAGCAATTTTCTCTCCCTGGCTCCTTCCAGGTTGGTTCTAGAAATGGAAGAAACCCAATAAAATGAACTCCAGACCTTAGTCTAGGTTGGTTAAAAAAAAAAAAAAAAAAAAAAAGCAACTATGGCAAATACAGATAAAACTATTAGAACCCATTAAGCATCTCCATGAAGGAGTCAAAGCAAATGGATACTCTTGTAAGATAGCTGCAAGGATTTCTCTCTTCATGAACTCCTGCACTTCCTTCCTAATGGTCAGTTCTGCGAACCCTAGCAGCTATCTCATAAACCTGTTGTGCTTCAATTGGCTGACTTAGCTTAGACTCTTCATGGAAATGATGACCATGGATACATTTTTCCGTTAGCCAAACTGCAGTTAATGGGAGGACCTCGGTGCACCAAACTTTAGCTTGAGAGGAACCAAGAGGGAAATAAAAAGATGCAACTTAGTGGAAGAAAAAAAATAATAAAGGATCAGAGGGTAGCAGAATAAAGAAATTCAAAGTGAAGAATAAATAAATCACATACTGATATCAATAAAAGGGAAAGCAACAGGATCAGAGAGTTTTAGGGAATCAACTTTAGCTATTAAAAAACTGAAAAATGCTACAGATTTTAGAGGATTCCTGCATTCAACCTACTAGCAAACAGAGTATTCAATGACTAATAAGCAAAAGCAGATGGTGTGAAATAAAAGGAGGTAAGAAGAAAGTTCCATTCATTTAAGATAAGATTCCTGATGAAGGCAGAGCTCTCTTGTAAGAACTGACTCAAGCAGTTATAAAAAGAGCCTACCTGGGGGCTGGAGAGATGGCTCAGTGGTTAAGAGCACTGGCTGTTCTTCCAGAGGTCATGAGTTCAATTCCCAGCAACCGCATGGTGGCTCACAACCATCTGTAATGAGATCTGGCGCCCTCTTCTGGCATGCAGGCAAAACACTGTATATATAATAAATAAATATTTTAAAAAAAACAAACAAAAAAAAAGAGCCTACCTTAGAAAAAGTTATTTTGTAATATGTGGACATAAAATGATTCTTTATAGAGTAGCACACGGTTACCATTCACAGCTTGTTCAAATTTATTTCAGAGCTTCATTATAAAAACAAACAACAACAACAACAAAAACCCAGCAATTTGGGGTTTGCACAAATGTGAAAGTTCGATCCAAAAGACCAACCAGTCATTACCAGGTGCCAGGATCAGAACAACTGGATGGTTGATTCTCCCAAACCACCTGTCACAATGGCATTTGTAAATGGCAAAAACTACTAGCCATTAATGGCCCCTCTCATATCTTACTACCTCTAATTTAATCAGATCCAAATCACCTACTTTCACAATATAATAAAAAGCTTAGAGTTCTTTATTAGAAGAGGTAAAAATCGCCATGTAATCTTAAAATCAATTGGTTGATTGATTGATTGATTGATTGATTGATTTGCAAAGAAGGGTTTTGTCTTAGTTACTGAAGGATGGGGAAGGCTGATACTACTATCATCTGCATATAGAAAGCATGGAGAGAGAACAGGAAATATGGTCAGGCTCTAAACCTTCAAATCCAGCCTCCAGTAACATGCTTCCTCAGCAAGGCTCCAGCTCCTACAGATATCATAAGTTTTCCCAAACAGCCCCAACAACTGGTGAACCAGGGTTCAAATATATGATCCTATTTGGGATGTTGGTCATTCAAACCACCACATTCTAATCACTAACCCCCATAGGCTCATGGCTACTTCATGATGCAAAATGTAGTTAGTTCAACCTTTAAAATTACCATAGTCTTTAATAGTGTCAATGTTATTCAAAGGCCCAAAGTCTCTTCTCAAAGTAGTATTTTTCTGTGATCTCCTCTAACATTAAAAGCAAAACAAAATAAACAAACTTTATAGAGAGCTGGAGATGTAGGTCAGTGGCTAAGGGCACTACTCTTACAGAGGGATTGAGTTCAGTCCACAGCATTCTCTTTGGGGTCTGTGAGCATCTGTGACTCCAGCTCCAAGGAGATCTAAAGTTTCTGCTCTCTGTGGGTACACACACATTCACACAGAGCCACACTTGCACACATAATTTAAAATGAAATCCCATACACAATGTTTTCTGTTGACTATATTGTAAATTCCTTAAAGGAAAGAATTATACTATATACATCATCAACTGACTTAAGTGTTATTCCTCCATTACTCTTAAATTCAATGTTTTTCATGTTCTAAGGACACAGACAGATTCTTTGACAAAATATCACATGAATGTCCCCTAGTCCTGTTTCTGATGGTCTGCTTACCCTTTGAAACTCGGAAATGAGTCCTCTACTGTCCAATTTCTCAGCATACTTATCTCCCAAGTTCCCACTGAAATGGCCCATTTAGCTCTGCTTCTAACATTCAGGGGACTTTCTTAACCAGTGTTTCAAATTCTCCCACAGAATAGGTGAAAAGCATAAAAGTCACCTTGTCATATTTATCAGAACACCCCATTCCTATGTTACTAATTCTGTATTAGCTATTGTCTTAGGGTCTCTACTAATATGATAAAACATCATGACCAAAAGCAAGTTGGGGGAGGAAAAGGGCTTTTTTTTTTTATTATAACCTCTGTCATAGTCTATTGAGGGAAGCTAAAACAGGAAACCAATGTTGTCAGAAACAGAGAGGCAGGAGCTGATGCAAAAGCCGTGAGGACTGCATATTGACTTGTGCCTCATGGTTTGCTCAGCCTGCTTTCTTATAGAACCCAAGACCATCATTAGATTTAAAGCCTTCCTTATTCTCCCCCTTTTAAGATCATAACTCTTTTTTTTTTTGGGGGGGGGGTTCAAGACAGGGTTTCTCTGTGTAGCTTTGGAGCCTATCCTGGACCTCACTCTGTAGACTTAGGCTGGCCTTGAACTCACAGAGATCCGCCTGCCTCTGCCTCCCGAGTGCTAGAATTAAAGGCATGCGCCACCACTGCCCAGCTCAAGGTCATAACTCTTAGCATTAGAAATTATTTCACATAATGTGGGAAAGACGTACTTGAATCATCCCTGGAATAATTCCATAGTTTAAACATTTACATTTTTATTCTTGATGGGGCATTATTCGTCAAAATCAAGGCAAATACTTTTCTTAAAATTAAGTAAGTTTCCTAGTGACACTAAGTCTATATTCCTTGGCACAGCAGTAGGATGGAATTGAATAACACTAAAATTTTAGACAAGTCACTGCACTATTTTTCAGAGTAGTGAATACTAAGCAATATCAGCATCATAACTGTGTGCTGGTGGGGACAAGGAGACAACAGAAAGAATTCTGGAAGACACAAAATTTTCTTCTAAGCCATGGACAAGACACCAAACCTAGTTTTGGATATCCTAGCATCAGCGGTCATTAATGTCGCTTGATATAAATGTCTCCATAGTTGTAGGTAAAATGAAATATGTAGTATTTAGTTATTTGTAGTAATTTTTTTTACTCTCTATTGAAAGGAAAGTGGACAACTTTATAACCGGTAAAAGGACAGAAGATGTTCTATGGGGTATTTTTAAGATGTCAAGTAGAAACAAAGTGGCCAGCAAAAGGCAAGAGAGATGCATGGAAAACAGATAATGATTGTGTTCGGGAGGTATATAGACTCACTAAAAAGATTTAAGCAACAAATTGACATATAACTAAAAGAAAGAGAATGAGTTTGTGCAGGGTCAAAGAGGTAAGTTAGAATATGGGCAGTTATTCAGTCTTACTGATGGACACCTGTTACATTACCTTTCTTCCACTACATAGCAATATTGCCACAATTCCAATGGATTTAAATACCATACCCACATTTCATTTATGTTGGTTTGGAGTTTAAAATGACTTAGTCACTTAGCCAAGCCACTCTTGGCTCCTCAAAACTATCCAATTGCTCTGCAAATTCAGGAATTTTAGGTCAGTTGTGTAAATTTTTATTCAATATTTATTTATGACCATACAGTTCCTATATATACAGAAATAGATGAGAGAAGAAAATTCTACACTGTGGATACTGAATGGGAAGACATTTTTTAATTACCAAAAAGAGGTAATCAAAGAATGACCTCATTTCCCAGCAGCACTAACAACATATATTAGTCACAGTCTTGGCACATGAGCCGCACTAGAGCCCTGGAACTTCACTTGTAAGTGGTTAAAACCAAGCACATCATTTCAACATGTCACAGTTATTTGACATTTCAAGAAACGGATCACCAATTAGTATAAGCAATCTAGCCAAAACCTGACGAAGTTCTTCCAAATTATTTCCACCTTGCCACACTGTTGTGTGTCCCAACTTTCTACTTTTCCTATGTATTTCCCAAGTGTGTTATTATTCAGGGAGATCAAAAAGTCTCTTCAGGTCATTCACAGACTCTCCATAAGCTTTTGCAGTATCCTAGGAGTTAATAGGAAGAAATTGAGAATCATTCATTATTTTTCTAAGTTCAAATTCTCAAGCGTTGATCCAACAATAGATTGCAACACATTCCTCAACAGTCACTCAGGTCAAGTATCATTTTTAAATGATTTGCCAGATGATTACTAATGTATAATAATGCAAATGATTATTTCATTGGCACAGACATTTCTTGAGGACAGAAATTTGAATTTTAAATGTATACTTGATCACAAATGTGTTACATCAGACAGGCAAACCAAATTGGCCCACATGAACACCACCCAGAAGGTGAGTTCAAACTGGAGACAGAATGCTGCCTACTGGCGTGTTGGCACTACACAGAACAGCTGCCAAACAGCTTCCTGCTCACTTTCCTTATTAGAGCTGTTATTTTCTCCAGCTTGCTGCTCCTTCGGGCAAGACACATGGGCCAGAAAAACAAGTACTGCTTTTAGTCAAAAGTATACACTTGGCTACAAAACTTAACGGACGTATCTAACAAAATGTAAGAATGCCTTCTATTACTAATTATAACATTAATAAGCATAATAATAGGATTACAATGACATATAAAAATAGCTATTTTCCTGGAACATGGGGATAAGTTGGGCTATTGCACAATTAACTATCATCCTTGTTTTTCTCATCTTCATTTTATAAAAGAAACTAGAGCTCAGAAATATTCAAATGTTTTAACCCAAACTTCTCACTCGTAAGGGTCAGAAGCAGAAGGTATTTTCTTTGAAATATTTAAAGGTACACTGGTGGCCAATTTCATCCTAAAGATATCTTTTTAAAAAATGTCAAAACAATAATCTGAACAAACTGTTTGGAGTAAAGGAGAAGTCCTTCGAAGAGAGTTTTCGTTTCAGACTCGGTTGCTAATGTCTGGGTTTTATATTGTCACAGATAGACGGCAAGGGAAATCACACTCATCGTGTGGCTGCAACCCCTCATCATGTAGCACTGGAAAAAATGAGTTGGGTGCTTTGTAACTGGTCTATCTAGCCTTTCATCTCCCTACAGTGCATTCATTCTGTTAACTCTCTGAGATGATTATGTTTCTCAAAGTTTAAAATCATCTTGGTCTGGTTATTTTATAACGCCTTGCTTCCCTTTATTCTCACCCCTCCTGTAGTGCATGATTGCCTCCTGGTTGTCACCTGTAGTGAAGAGCACTTGCCATCGAAACTGGTGACTCCTGTCGCAGTAACTCCCCTCCCCCACTCCCTCTCCGCCTGCCTATCTTGAATTCTGGACACATCATCACGCCATTACAAATATTGCCTGTGGGAAATGAGAAAGCAGAGCCATTTGTGTGCTACACCAACTGACGCTCCAGATGACAGCCAACTGCATAACATTTAGGCCGATACAATAAACAGAAACCACATTGAGGCTTCCATGCGTGGAGAAGAATTGCCAGCATATGTTCGCTATGCCTTTCTTAATCAAAGGTGCTTAGCTTATTTTATATATTTTTATGTATCACGTTCTACCCCCCAGAGGATTACGGTGGTGTGAAGCGCAAGATAAACACGGAGAATGGGAAATGGGCACATTGCTATGTAAAAGTATTGCAACTTTAATTTTTTTTTTCTATTCATTATGTAGTGCCAGCACACTTAAATAACCTGCAATAATCCAAGCCATTCATAAAGACATTGCCTACCACCTGTCTATAGAGCCCTCCTATTTTTTTTCTTTATGTCACTCTTGGTTAGACAAAAGATCCACAGAAGACTTGGGAAGTATTTCACATTCCCTTGTAGTTATTGTCATTTCAATACCATCCACAAAACTTAATGGAACTTTGTGGGGAAAATAATTATGCTTTAGGCTGCTTACTAAGTGATTTTCCCATTGCTCCAAACCAATCTTGCCCAACTTTGCTTTTTTATGAGGCTCTGAGAACCAATATTTTTAACATAAACTGTGGCCATGTTACACTGTGGATAATATGGAAGACTAAAAGCTAGGGGGCTTAAACTGGTGGGAGCGAAAAGGAGTATCTAGCTCTTGCCTGTCCTTCACTGGTTTTTCATGAGTTTCCCGACTATTGGAGGTATCATGTCAATTGGCTTCTTCATCCCAGCAGAGGCAACTTGTTCCCCTTTGACAAGAGGAGACTGAGAAGTTAGAGATACCAAGGGAAGCCTACTCCTTCCCCAGTCTCCCTATGTACTATTTCCAAGACTCTCATCTACCTTATTTTCTTGGTCAGCCCATATTGCTCTCAGTTCTCAAAGAAGAAAGTAACTGTGCCCCATTCTCAGTTTTTCTAGCACTCTTAGAATTATCTTCACCAAGATCAACACCATCTGTCCCCGAAAGGTTGCCATGTGTTAAGGAATTGGTCTCCTCATCACTCCAGCCTTGGGTACTGTATTGGAAGATGGTGGTGCATTTAAAAGGAGAGGTCTCCTACACTGGGCAAAGATAGGATTGTCCAAAAGGAAAAGAATGGTGACCAAATAACAACCTTAATTCAAGGTGTCAGCAGGGGAGAAAATGTAAGTAGGAGTGAGAATGGTAAATTAAACTTCTACAGAGGGAAAAAGGAAAAAAAGTCCAAACAAACAAAATCCCCAAGACACTTGGGAGGGTTATATGAAGACTGCTACAGCGTGGCCTTCTAAAAGTGCATTCTCCAGAGCTTGCCTATTGCCATCATTAATATCCTAGGCTAGGAACAGATGCTGGGAAGCCCTGGGAAGCCAGCAAAGGGCGAGGGGAACTGAAGGGGTGAGTAATACAATAAAAGTTGAGAAGTGCTAGACTCATGAGGCTGTTTATTCTGCAGCAATTTCATCACAGAGCAAGCTGATCGCTTTTCTAATGCCCTAAATCAAGCAGCAGGTATCTGTGGCCTCAAAATGAGAAATATTCAGCATTCGCCAACTTTTAGACTTGAAACATTGTGGGCACAGGGGTGGAAGATTCCTCAGGGTGATTTCTTTCCCAGCATTTTCCTTTCTCTACCTTTATAATAAAAAAAAAAAAACTAACAGAAATAAAAATTCTGGTTCTATTATGTCCTATTGTGGATTTCACTGCCTTCCTTCTGATGAAAAAAAAAAATCAAACCAGCTTTTATATTCTTAGTGTGCATTTCAGTCCAAACAAATGTAAAGACTTTGGTAGCATTTACACTCGCTAAACCGTTCTTTATCATTTTATTTTTGCAAATAGAGGTATAAAATAAAGATACAAGCTAAAAACTAACAAGGATTATAGTCCTCTTATTTCTCTTGATAAATAGTAGATTTTAAGCATTGTTGGCATTACCTCAGGAGAAGTTTCCAGAAGAAAGTACCCTGAACTCCAGATTTACACAGCCATAAAATTTTAGTATGAGAAGGAAGTAGAAAGTTCACCTCAACAAAGGGGCAGAAAATACCCTTCCATAAAGAACCAGGTATCAAATACTGCTGGCTTTAAAGGCCACTATCACAGTCTTGCTATTAACTCTGCCTAGAAAGTGTAAAAGAGCTATATAGGACATTGAAGTATGGCTGTTTTCCAATGACGTTTTACTTATAACTGTAGGTAGCACCATAGATTAGAAACAAGGGCTAGAGTCTGGCAACAACTGACCCCGTCTCTCCAGCCATGATGGAAAAAAATAAAATGTAAAGGAGAACTCATAAGCTGGGCACTGAAAGAGGGTCTATTATTATTATTACGATAAGGAGTATAAAAACTCCTCAAATAATCCAAAAGAAAAAATCTAAAAGATCCCTCCTTCCAACCACTGGTTAAACAACCAAAGTAAATGAAACCAATATGGCGAAGAGATATGTGTCCCATGTGATGGACAGCATTATTCACAATAACCAAGATATGGAATTAAGTGTCCAGTGATGGATGTGTGTGGAAAGAAATGTTACACAAAGGAGAACTACTCACCTAATAAAAGTGACAGAATACTGCCATTTGTGATAACACAATGATCTTGGAAGATCCTTGCTCCGAAATACGAAACTTCAAACATGTTTATTACAGCGTTATAGATCAATAAAATAAATGTCCAATGATAGGGCAAATATTTCAAAGTATGGTAGATCTTTTTGTATCTACTGTATTCATTTAAGATGCTGGTAACAGAATTGTTACAAGACTCGCCCGAACATAGCATTAAAAAGCAAATTATCACCCTCTCGAGGGAGGTTCTTCTGCATCACCTCACCCCATGTCCACTACCTCTCTGAACATTCATAAGGACTTTATAAAGCAGAATAATATTGACTCGGACATCCTTCCATAATCTGGGAGATGACATATTATCTATTTGTCTACAGCTGCCACACTGGAGGTGTGTCCTCCCCATCGCACTGTGCACAATATTTGGTTCCAGCCTGGCTGGCTCATGCTTTTCCCAGGTCCGTCTGTATTATTCTGAGCTGCCTAACAATAACTTTCCCAGCTGGCAACATCTCTTTCTACAGTTTCAGCTGCTCCACGGGTGACCTTATGTAAGGTTCTAAAGCTTTTTAATCCTAAGTGCTTGAGGTTTCCATACAATTATTTATTTCTTCAGAACCCCATCCTAGGGGTAAATCAATATTCTAATAAGAGACTGGGTATAGACAAATTTCTAAATGGTCTTATTAAATAAAAAACATGGAGCCAGATATAGGGGTGAAAGCCTTAGAGATCAGGGAAATAGGAATCGCCACCAACCAACCTTTCCCCACCAGCTCTGCAGCTTCCACATGCAAGCTACTTCCTGTCTACCCACGCCTTTATATGCCTTGCTTTTCTGCCCTCTCATTGGCTGTTAGCCCAGCTACCTCACTTCCTTGTCACTGCCTGTCTGTACAGCCCTTCCGGTCTCTATGGTTGGTACTGGGATTAAAGGCATGTGTCACCACACTTGACTCTGTCCCCTAGTATGGCCTTGAACACACAAAGACACTGCCTGCTAAGTGATGGGATTAAGAGCATGTGCTGCCTGACTTTGTTTACTTAAAATGGCTGGCCTTTTCCCCTTGATCTCCAAGCAAGCTTTATTTATCAAAGCAGAAATAAAATATTACCACAGCTGGGTCTACTGGTTATAACAAACTCCAGATTCCGGTGGTTCAGAGTTGGTGGCTAGCCCTTTTACCTGGTATGACCTTGGAAAGACGGTTCATCTCTCTGCGCCTATTTTGTTTCCTGTGCTAAATGATTACTGTAACAGTGTCTACCATATTGGAAGTTACATTGAGATTAAATGAATTAATGAATGTAAAAAAAATCTTAAAATAATGACTGGAAAATACTAAACTATACTACATGGCGATAGTAATTAATTCTGAAAAGACAGGTCTTCTTGCCTGTCAGTGTCCTAGAAAAATCTCAGCATTATTATTCAAGTACATATAATAATAATACATAATTGGCTGGAGCCAGTTAGAGATTTCAACTGGGATGACATGGGCATTATTAAAAAACTAAATACAATATCCCTTAATATCAATGGACTTAATTCACTTATAAAAAGACACAGGCTAACAGAATGGATACGAAAGCAGGACCCATCTTTCTGCTGCATACAAGAAATACACCTCAAATTCAAAGATAGACACTACCTAAAAATAAAAGGCTGGGAAAAGTCTTTCCAATCAAATGGTCTTAAGAAACAAGCTGGTGTAGCCATCCTAATATCCAGTAAAATAGGCTTCAAACTAAAATCAATCAAAAGAGATCAAGAAGGACATTACATACTCAGCACAGGAAAGATCCACCAAGATGAAGTTTCAATTCTGAACAATTATGCCCCAAACACAAGGACACCCATAAATGTAAAAGAAACATTACTAAAGCTTAAACCACATATAAAACCCCACACATTAATAGTGGGAGACTTCAATACCCCACTTTCACCACTGGACAGATCTCCCAAATCGAAACTTAACAGAGAAATAAGGGACTTAACTGATCTTATGACTCAAATGGACTTAATCGATATCTACAGAACATTCCATCCTAACAAAAAAGAATATACCCTCTTCTCAGCACCCCATGGAACCTTCTCTAAAGTCTACCACATACTCAGTCACAAAGCAAATCTCAACAGATACAAAGAAAATTGGAATAACCTCCTGTGTTCTATCAGACCACCATGGTATAAAGTTAGATTTCAACAACAACAAAAATTACAGAAAGCCTACAATCTCATGGAAACTGAATAATGCTCAACTGAATCACCAAAGGGTCAAGGAAGAAATAAAGAAAGAAATTAAAGACTTCCTAGAGATCAATGAAAATGACTATACCACATACCCAAACCTATGGGACGCTATGAAAGCAGTGCTAAGAGGGAAATTCATAGCACTAAATGCCCACATAAAGAAGTCTCACATTAGTGACTTAACAGCACACCTGAAAGCTCTAGAACAAGAAGAAGCAAAGTCACCCAGGAAGAATAGATGCCAGAAAATAATCAAATTGAGAGCTGAAATCAATAAAATAGAAACAAAGAGAACAATACAAAGAATTAATGAAACAAAGAGTTGGTTCTTTGAGAAAATCAACAAGATAGACAAGCCCTTATCCAAACTAACCAAAAGGCAGAGAGAGAGCATCCAGATTAACAAAATCAGAAACGAAAAGGGGGACATAACAACAGACATTGAGGAAATCCAGAAAATCATCAGCTTGTACTTCAAAAACCTCTACTCCACAAAACTGGAAAATCTAAAATAAATGGATAATTTTCTGGATAGGTACCACATACCTAAGTTAATCAAGACCAAATAAACTATTTAAATAGTCCAATAACCCCTAAGAAAATAGAATCAGTCATTAAAAGTCTCCCAACCAAAAAAATCCCAGGACCAGATGGTTTCAGCGCAGAATTCTACCAGATCTTCAAAGAAGAGTTAATACCAATACTCTTTAAGTTGTTCCACACAATAGAAACAGAAGGAACATTACCAAACTCCTTCTATGAGGCTACAATTACCCCAATTCCCAAGCCAAACAAAGATGCAACAAAGAAAGAGAACTACAGACCAATCTCCCTCATGAACATTGATGCAAAAATACTCAATAAAATACTGGCAAACAGACTCCAAGAACACATCAAAACAATTATCCACTATGATCAAGTAGGCTTCATCCCAGGGATGCAAGGGTGGTTCAACATACGAAAGTCTGTCAATGTAATACACCATATAAACAAACTCAAAGAAAAAAAACACATGACCATCTCACTAGATGCTGAAAAGGCCTTTGACAAAATCCAACACTCCTTCATGACAAAGGTCTTAGAGAGATCAGGAATACAGGGAACATACCTAAACATAATAAAGGCAATTTACGGCAAGCCAACAGCCAACATCAAATTAAATGGAGAGAAACTCAAAGCAATTCCACTAAAATCAGGAACAAGGCAAAGCTGTCTGCTCTCCCTATACTTATTCAATATAGTACTTGAAGTTCTAGCCAGAGCAATAAGACAACATAAGGAGATCAAGGGGATACAAATTGGAAAGGAAGAAGTTAAGCTTTTGCTATTTGCAGATGTCATGATAGTATACTTGAGTGACCCCCAAAATTCGACCAAGGAACTCATACAGCTTATAAATACCTTCAGCAACGTAGCAGGATACAAGATTAACTCAAAAAAATCAGTAGCCCTCCTATATACAATTGACAAACAGGCTGAGAAGTAAATCAGAGATACATCACCCTTTACAATAGCCACAAATGATATAAAATACCTTAGGGTAACACTAACCAAGCAAGTGAAGGACCTGTTTGACAAGAACTTTAAGTCCCTGAAAAAAGAAATTGAAGAAAATGTCAGAAAATGGAAAGATCTCCCATGCTCATGGATAGGCAGGATTAACATAGTAAAAATGGCAATCTTACCAAAAGCAATCTACAGATTCAATGCAATCCCCATCAAAATACCAACACAATTCTTCACAGACCTGGAAAGAACAATACTCAACTTCATATGGAAAAACAAAAAATCCAGGATAGCCAAAAGAATCCTGTACAATAAAACAACCTCTGGAGGCATCACAATCCCTGACTTCAAGCTCTACTATAGAGCTACAGTAATAAAAACAGCTTGGTACTGGCATTAAAAAAACTGATTACAAAACTGAATATAATATGTGATTATAATTCAAAAAATTTATTTACATGCGTGGGAAACATATTGGAAGGAAAGATAAAATTATGTTAACAGGCATCTAATGTAAGAAATCCATGGATGTCTGGGAAGAAGACTTATTTAAGGAAGGAAATGGGTAACACACATTCACGAATACAAAATGAATCACGAATACAAAATGAAGCAAAGCCGTTGCCTCTTCATCTTCCAGGGAAAGATGGGAAAAACTCCAGACCAGTTCACTGAACCATACATCAGGAAACCTTCCATGTCCAACAGAGCTTGTGAATCCCTCTTCCCTTTTAAGAGGTCACTTCAGCAGGCAAGAATCAACACCTCTATGGGGCTAGCTAGTCCAAGGTCATGTACAGGAGGCATCTCTAAAGTGAGCTTGTGGGTCATTTTAATTTTTTACATAATTTTTAAATTTTAAATAAGCAAGGGCAACTTTAAATTCTAACTTTGACTATGAATTAGTTGGCATATGACTTATTTTAAATAATGAATATAAATATATTTTGGTTTAAATGAGAATTCAAATGAGGAAAACCATTGGACTGTTATATACTATATTAATATAAGAATTCAAGTTATTTAATTAAGAGATTTTTTTAACATCTTCTTTGGCAATATTTTCAAAAATTCAGAGGTTCACTTACACTTAAGACATCAGCGAGAAACTAAACAAGATTCCTATTTCTGAAGGAACATCATAGACCAGTGGTTGATTTATGCCTGCTAGTGTGAGATGACACCCACAAAAAGGAGACTGGGAGAGCTAAAAAGATTCCACCATCACAAAAGTTCATTGTAGATATGTTATGATTCTAGCATTAGATTAGGTATTAATAATATAAGGGGCATAAGACATCATTATTCTAAAAACATCATGTTAGAAAATTTGAAGACACTCCAAAGTGTATTTGTGTCTTGGTCCTTCGGCAAAATAATCCTGATTATGGCCATTCTTGCTTTTTCACACTCTTTTTAATTGACGGGAATGTTGTGTTGTGAGGTAACTCCTTCAGAGAACACATGGACTCTTTCTGGAAGCCAATAGAAAGCCTTCATTTGTTGGCCGGCTGACTACACGGGGAACTTTCCCAAATCATGTAGCCATGAGCCTTTGCATTCTTGGCTTTATAGGCACACACACACACACACACACACAAAAGTATCCTGGTTGATACACTTCAATCAGTAAGAACAGTTAGCAATTAGGGGAACTACAGGAATCAAAAGCAAGCTTATTAATTTTAGGGACTTTCCAGAACTATTGACTATGATGGATAAGGTCTTTGTTCGCCTTTCAGCAGGTGTTTTCAGTGGGTGTTGCAGTCTACATACTGAGCTTTTAGGTCAGAATGGTGCCTTGGTGCTTCTAACACGGCATCAGTTTTGCTAAGATCTGGAGGCTTATTACAGCTGAACACATCACACACACACACACACACACACACACACACACACACACACACACACTGTTGTCTATTAAAATTGGTGGAAAGGTGTGGAATATTCCATTACACTGTGTGAATATATGTCACTGGGATTGGTTTAATAAAGAAGCTGCCTGACCTATAGTTAGACAAGATAAGAATAAGGGGGGGGGGGAACCAGACTAAGAGGATGCTGGGAAGAAGAGGTAGGAGTCTCAGGATCACAAGGAGACAGGGGCGAGAAGGAGATGAACTTGCCATACTGAGAAAAGATACCGAGCCATGCTGCAGAGTGTAGATAAGAAATATGGGTTAATTTAAAACATAAGCATTAGCTAGTAACAAGCCTAAGCTATTGGCCTAGCATATATAACTAGTAATAAGTCTCAGTGTGGTTATTTGGGAAGTGGCTGGCAAGTTAGAAAAGTCTGCCTGCAGAATGATCATGAAATCTTAGCTATAGTCCCCTAGTTCACTGCTCAGGTTCAGCTCTCAGGGATCCCGTTGTATTCAGCAACTAGATGGTAAGTATGAAAAGGAAGACACGAGTGTAATCACATTAAATAGAATGATAATTTTCTAAACTCTTCAAAGAACTTATCTTTCTTTGGTCTTCCCTTCATTTTTCTCATAGTCAGTTCTAGAGAACATGATGCTAGGCTTTTGGGAATCTGTGGGATAGACAACCAGTAGTTTTCTATTTACTTGACTAATTGCTACACTACCCTTCTTGAAATCCACACAACCAAAAGAAGTCAAGGAATCTCTAAACAAGGTGGTTTAAGTGAGGCCCAGAGGATCACACTTCACTGACTGCAGAAACAAATCAAGTTAGAGGACATAACTTGCTTCATAGAAACACAAAGCCTAGGTAGGTCTAGATGCATTGACCAAAGTCCCATTCGTTCCACGCATTTACTTGCTTTGTGAACTCAGTAGTTTTAACTTGTCTCTAAGCTTTACAGACCCAAGCACAAAATGGAAGATTTAATAAATGCATCTTTATTATAAGACAGTGTCCTTTTTAACTTTATCTAAATAGTCTTTCAATATCCATAAACTACCACTCATCTCCAATGGAGTTATAAAATTGTACTGCAGAAATTAAAGACATGGACTGGAAGGAGTGACTGCAGGCTCAACCATTAAAGTGTTTGCTGCATACACGTGAGGATCTGAGTTCAATGCCCAGCCAGAGGTGATGACACAGGTTCAAAATCCCAGCCATGGAGGTGGGGAGACAGGAGATCCCTGGCTCTTGCTGGAAAGCAAAGCCTAGCCTGATCCACAAGCCCCAGCTCACAGTGAGAGACCTGGTCTCAAAGCAAAAAAAAGAGAAAAACACAATGGAATGACACCTGAGATTGGCCCTGGCCTTGACACATACATCCGTATGCATACACTTCCTAACACAAGAGTTGGGGGGTAGGGAATATATTCACATTCTTCATGAGCAAAGAAAAGCAAAGGATCTGAAGTCCTGGGTAGTTTAAACCCAATGTCAGGGAAAAGTGAACAAAGATTCACAGAAGAGATTTTTATCTCTGTTAGATCTTGTACTTCATAAGTGTCTCTAACATCCCTAAACATAGATAGTCCATGATGACTGAGACCCAAGGTTTGAAAGGCATAGCCTCCCTGAGGGGTATCATGTCAGGTATGTCTGTTATGGACTGAAAATGCAAATGTATGATTTTAGCACCTGTCAGTGTACAGGAACCAGCAAACCATGCTTAAATGCCTCCTTTGCTCTGGACCAGTGAAGCATTTCTGACTTTGGAGGAAGGGATCTGAGAAATGCACTTGAGATCCCTAACCCCTCTCTGCTTTGTCTGATTGTTTTGATGGCCTCATTCTCATGACCATGTAGCAAACATAGATACAAGGTGAGGTCTCTGACTCCCACCAACCTACTTTGGTAATCCATCTTACGTGTGAATGCAGAAATATTTCAGAATCAGTATGTTTTACAGAAATTGTAGCGATACAGTGGGGGATGAATGAATCTCCCTGGGAAGGAGAAATAGAATAGATTTCTCAGTTGGCCTGGGGGCAGGTGCGGAAGGGAACAGGAAGGATTAGGTGATGGGGACTTGAGGGACAGAGTACTGGGAGAGAGGAGCCAGGTAGAAACCTAATGCAATGGGAACTCCCAGAAGGGTAACCCCAGCAAAGAGTCCTAGTGATGGAGGATACAGAACCTGAACTCGCCATTTTATGCAACCAAGTCTAGCATAATTGACACTAGGGAGGTTTCCATCCAGCAACTGATGGAAGCACGTGCAGAGACTCATAGCCAAACATTTAGGCAAAGTTCAGAGAATCCTGCAGAAGAGAGCAAGGAAGAATTGTAAGAGCCAGACACCACAAGAAAATGGCCGACAGAATCTATTAACTGGGCCCAGAGGGGCTCACAGAGATTGAATTAGAGATTGAATTAGGGAGCCTGGATGGCTCTGACCTTCTGACCTACTTCCTCTGTAAGTATGTTATGGTTGCACAACTTGGTACTCCTGTGGTACCACTAACAGGGGGAGCAGGGGTTGACTCTGACTCTTTTGCCTGCCTTTAGGGCCCTTTTCCTCCTATTGGGTTACCTTAATATGAGGGAAGGAGCCTAGTCATATTATAACTTGATAGCCATGTTTGATTGACATCACTAGGCCACCTGCCCTTTTCCAAAGAGAAAGGAGGAGGAGGAGTGGATCTGGGGGAGAGGAGATGTGGGGTGGGGAAGGTCAACTGGGAGGAGAGGAAAGAGGGGAAATTAAGGTCTGGAATATAATACATGGGAGGAAAAAAAAGAAATTATAGCAATAGTGATCAGATTCTCTTATCTGTCTCTCCTGAAGAACACTTGGGATTGACAAATGTCTTCACAGTGTGTCATAACCATTGCTGAGTCCTACCTTTACTACCTTTACATGAGGCAGTGTCCTAAGTAGTACAGCAGAGCTATAACAACAGAAAACATAAAAAAATAATAAAATAAAATAAAATAAAACCTCAAAATTCAATGGTTGTTGAATGAGAAATATATTTCTTTTTCTTGCAAGAATCCCCAAAAGATGCCTGTTGGAATAAGATTGGGGAGCAAGTTCTACATAATCAATTGAGGACCAGAATTACAAAGGCTTTGCCACGATCCAGGCATGTATCTTCTGTTTCCCCTGGAGACAGTGACCCTGGAAGGCCACAAAAGAAAGAGAACATGAAGGTGCGGCTTAGTATGCTTTACGCTCCAGCCCTAGAAGAACATCCATCACTCTGGTGATGGCCTAGAGCTTGGTCACATGTCCTCCCCTAACTGCCAAGGAAGCTGTTAAATGCAGTTTAGCGTTATGCTGGGGAAAAGGGGAGAATGGATTTCCAAGGGCAGCTAAAAGTCTTTGCCACAGGCCCTAAAGATGGATGGAACGTTTTTCTAAAGTTATAAGACGAATAATGAAACCATTAGAGAGGTCAGACAAGGGCCTTCAGCAAGTTTCTTTTACTTCTGTGCAAGATAGTATTAGGACACAGCCAAATGCTCCCTTCACTGACATAGTCCTCTGTGGACTTAGCTGTCCTTTGTTTAAGAGGCTGATGGGGGTATGTGCCCCCTAACCTCCACCTGTCTTTGGCAAAAAGATATGTAGTCCACCCGTATTCCTGGCAGTGGCAGGCAGACTGAAGGTGTGTTCTTTGTCCTGCCAGTGTGTGGCTCAGTCTTTCTTAAATTGTCTGATGAGTGGTGATAAGATCTAAGAACAACATCTTTTTTAATGCTCGGGGCACTTAGAGAAAATGAGATTTTGTTGTTATTATTGTTGTTTCCACCCTCTAGAGGAAAAGACAGAAACCACCGGATAGCAGACATAAACTCTAAATAGAGAAAGATGAGAAACTTAAAAAGAACATTTCTCATGACTATTTTCTCCCTTTGTCATAACACGTAAAAATTGTTCCTTCAATGGAAACAGTATAGTAGCGACAGTGAGTGTCCTGGTTTCGTTCCTGTCTCTGTGACAGATGCCCTGACCAAGAGTAGCAGTTGTGAGGAGAAAGAATTTATTCCGCGTATAGTTTCAGTTCCATCTCCGAGCAAATATCAAAGCAGGGACTCAAGCAGCTGGTTGCGTCACATCTATAGTCAAGAGTGGAGAAGAATGAACTCATGCATGCTGCCGGCTTCTGTCTCTGCTTCCTCTAGCTTTCTCTTGCCCTGTCTCCTGGTGCCGCAGACCATGGGTTCACTCTTCCCACATCAGTTAACAACCAGGGAAACCCCCACAGACATCATACCACAAGGACAACTTGATGGAAATACTTCTTCAGTTGAGACTCTGTTCCCAGGTGAATCTAGGATGTGGCAAGTCGACATTTAATTCTAATTAGCTCAGGGGATAAAGAGATGGCTCAGTGGTTCACAGCACTTACTGCTCTTAAAGACCTGAGTTGGGTTGCAGGCACCATGACTGGTAGTTGACAGACACCTGTAACCCCTGCTTCAAGGAATCTGATCCCCTCTTCTAGCCTCCATAGACACTGCACTCAGGTTCACAAACCCTCACACAGATACATATAAATGCATAAGTTTTAAAAAAAAGAAATCTTTTTTTAACCAGTACTAAGACCATTTTTGAATGTTGAAAGTGGGGGGTTGGGTGAGGAACTATCAAAAGGTAAAGACTCAAACTTTTCCACTTTTATGTGGAAATTTTCCAAGGACCCTTATCTGTAACTATTTCCTCCAAGTAGAAGCCTTAAGACTCAAGAAATGAATGAAACTTACAAGATGTTGGAAGCCCCTGAGATTTAAAGGATTCTCAAAGCTTCTCTCAAAGGCAGTGCATCAGTTAAGTTTCCATGACTGTGACAAAATCAGATGATCCAGAGCAAGTTACAGAAGAAAGAATTTATTGGGCTCAAGGTTCCAGAGGTGAAGAGTCCGCCATGGCTGGGAGGCACCCCAGCAAACATGGCAACAGCAGCAGGAAGCTGAGAGGTCACAGCTTGAACCTTAAGTGTGACAGTGTGACCACTCAGAGAGAAGAGGCAACAGGAAGTGGTGTAAGGCTTTTCACCTCAAAGTCTACCCCTCTGATGATCTACTTCCTCAAGTAAGGCTGCACCACCAAAACCTCCCCAACACCACCACCAACTGGGTGGGCGGCCCTAGTGCTCAAATGCCTGTTACTATGGCAATGGGGATGGGTGGGGGAGCATTTCTCATTCCAACCACTACAAGCAGTAAACAACGTGAGGGGAGAGAAGATACTCCAGCTTGTTGGTTGTACAGGGATCTCCAAGGATGCAGCTTCCATGACTCATCACCCATGCTGCATTTTGGTGATGGAACTACGTCTGGGTCATCATTGCTCTTTCTGTAAGTAACCCCTCATGATGATTCTGTAAATAATCCCAGCAAACTCACTGGTTCCCTAAGCTAGACTTGAGTGAACTCATTTCTTTGGTCTGTTGTTGGTGTCCTATCTGGGATGAATAGAAATAAAATTGTCTAAATATTTTTTTATTTATTTTTATAAATTATTTATTTATATTTTCTAATAACAAAGCACACTCCCAGTTTTACACAATTTTGCTCCCCTTCAGTTTTTACGGTAACATACAAATATTCCTTCTCCTGACATTTTCAGACTTTCCTTAGTTCTGTTTCCACGCTGCACTTTCTTTCTTCATGACCCTACTTATTTTCTCACTTTGTTTCTTCCTTCCTCTTCTGTCCCCTGATGGAAAGAAGACTCTCACCCCATCTCCAGCACTCACGACTTGCTGGTCTCTCCAGCGACAGCTGGTTTTAGTAAGGCCACGGGCAACAGTGTCACCTTTTTTTTTTTTGAAGAGGAGAATACACCAAAGTCGCAGCCTAGCCCTAGAGAGGACTATCAAATTGAACTGGCACAACGCAGGCTGCCCTCTTCTCTAACATAATGCAATTCGTTGCTGCTAGTGTGGTTTCAGCCAAGGCATCAAGATGAAAATATGCCTTGGAGTGTCCTCTCCTCTATCCATCTTTATGCTTTTAGTTTCAAATAGTATAGAAGCTCCCAAGCTACATTATAGCTCCTCCGAATCCTCATGAAAGCAAACTTATTTTCTTCTTCTTTCTATAAGGTCTCTTTGATGAAAAGGTTATACTTTGTTTATTTTCATTTCTGAAGACTCCTACTGCTAGCGTCGGTGAGGTAGGAATAAATGCGTCCAAACAAAATTGTCTTATTGGGAAGTCCTTCTAAAAGTATGCTCCGTTTCTGTGACAGTGCTGACCTCTAGCGTTCAGAACATGGGTATTTTCTTCAACTTCTGATGACTTGAATTAAAAACTGGAACTCTCCAAAGAATGGTGATATCGATTTAGAGATAGCGATGTAACGGGAATACACATGTCACAGAGGCAAAGAGGCAAAGGGGAAGGTTTTTAAGGAAAAATAAGAATTACACCAAATGTTTTGAAACAACAATCCTGGTCGTGATGATTAATGAAAAGACTGGAAAACGGCCTCAGGTTGAACAGATGGTGACGGGACAAACATTGCTGTGCACAGACAGGTTGTGGCATATAGCATTGTGGAGGCCTCCGTGTAAGTGGATGAGTCTGACAGAGTCCTTTGGGATGATTCCAGTCGGGAGACCATGTGTGTGGTCCTCCTTTGTCATCTCGCCCCTTTGTTGTCAGGATTGATGTAGGCCACTCCGGACTGATTCTGGTAGTTTTCACCTTCCACGTCTGCAGTCTTATTATTCCCAAGCTTTGTTTGTGTGTTTGGTTCTGTAATTACTAGAATCTGATTTTATAAGGTCTATATTCAGAAATAAATGATTGCACTTTAAGTAGTAAATAGCACAGTAAACGTTGGTAACTTTGTAAGACGCAAATACGTTTTTTTGTAAGATATATTCACAAGCATTTCCAATTGTCGTCAGACATTTCCTTTGTTAATTCTCTCTCTCTCTCTTTTCTCTCTCTCTCCTTTTCTCTTTCTCCCACCCTCCTTCTCTCCCTTACCACAACTCTCCCCCAACGTGTGTGTGTGTGTGTGTGTGTGTGTGTGTGTGTGTGTGTGTGTGTGTTCATGTGCCTCTTGCATCAACTTCAGATGTTTATCTTTGGGCACTATTCACCTTGTTTCTTGAGACAGGACCTCTTCCTGCCCTGGAACTCATGGATAAGGCTAGGCTAGCTGGCCAGTAAGCCTTAAGCATCCTCTTGTCTCCAACCCACTGGGATTACAAGCATATACTACCACACCAAGGTTTTTGTTGTTGCTGTTTGTCTGTCTGTCTGTTTGTCTGTCTGTCTATTTGTTTGTTTGTTTGCAGGGAGTGGGGGTCAAGACAGGGTTTCTCTGTAGCTTGGGAGCCTGTCCTGGAGCTCTCGCTGTAGACAAGGCTGGCCTGGAACTCACAGAGATTTGTAGTATGAATCTTAAAAGGTCTTATTAATAAAATCAAACCTGGAGGCAGGTATTGGGGTGAATGCTGGAAGATCAGAGAATCAGAACAAGCCACAGCTAACCTCACCTGGCCAACTTCTCAGCCGATCCTGTTTACTCAAACTGGATGCTTCTGTGTCCTCATCCGAATGGATCTCAGCTGAACTGCTGCTAAAAGCTTAACCAAACTAGTTCCTGGTCCTCATGACTTATATACCTTTCTGCTTCCTGCCATCACTTCCTAGGATTAAAGGCGTGTGTCACCATGCCTGGCTGTTTCCAGTGTGGCTTTGAACTCTCGGAGATCCAGATGGATCTCTGGCTTCGGAATGCTAGGATTAAAGGCGTGTGTGCCACCATTTTCTGACCTCTATGTCTAGTGGCTGTTCTGTTCTCTGACCCCAGATAAAAGTTTATTAAGGTACACAATATATTGGGAAGCACAATATCACCACAGAGATTTGCCTGTCTCTGACTCCCAAGTGCTGGAATTAAAGGTGTGTGCCACACCACCGCCTGCCTTGTTTGTTTGTTTTCTAGGTTTGTAGCATTTCCCTGGGTTCAAACTCTGGCCCTTATGTTTGCATGGCAAGCACTGTCCCTTCTAAACGGTCCCCTCAGACCTGCTTGGACGTACTTAAAACTGAAAAGAGCTCCAAACCAACTCCATACTCTTCCCACGGTTTCCACTCTTCCCTTTGTTCAGACTAAAACCCTTTCAATTAGCCTTGATGTCTTTCTTCCTCGATAATTCCAAGAGAAAGTCTGTGGGCAACGCTGTTAAGTCCACCAGAACTCAGCCATTTCTCACCCGTACCACCACCTTCTTGATCTACACACCCGGTCTCTGGGTTATGGTGTTAAGTTTTACACGGTCTCCCTGAAGCCACAGCTCCCCTCCCACCCACAGTCCTTTATCCTCAGCACTTGCTACAGTCCCTCAGAAGTGGAAAGTGGATTACAGAATTCCACCTCTCAAACATTCCAAATGCCTTCCCTCCTCTTTTGGAGAAAGGCTAACTTCTAGAGCTGGCCCACACATCCAGGTCTCACCTGATTCCGATTCCACGTCACATCCTCCGTCACTCAGTCAGCGTGACCTCTGACTGGCTTCTCAGGCAAACACAATACCCAAGAAAGCCTTAAAATTCCCACGAGCATGTCTAAACTTTAAGCAGATTTTGAACAAACCCCTGACCCCTGACCTCCATTTTCTTAGTGCACTTCAGAAAACTTGTGATCAGGGTTGCCAAAGGAGACCAAGTAGATGTCCATGATCTGGGCTGCTGGCACAGGCCATGTTGGTGTCCTTGGGCCATGCTGCTGCCAGAAGCCATGTTGAGGTAAGTGGTCTGTGCTACCACCAGGGATCATGTTAAGGTCCATGGTCCCTGATGCCAAGGGAGGCCATGTGGGAGGCCATGATCCATGCTGCTGCTGGCTTTTATGGGCAAGGATTTTTTTCTTTTTTTTTTTTT
>CABHPP010136839.1:34365-50314 GCA_902168425.1 Peromyscus attwateri
GAAGGAAAGAAAGAAAGAAAGCAAGAAAGAAAGAAAGAAAGAAAGAAAGAAAGAAAGAAAGAAAGAAAGAAAGAAAGAAAGAAAAAGAATAAAGAAATGGCCCAGACAGGGAGCCATTGAAGAGAGTCCATAAAAATTGTGATAAAGATGCTGAAGTATAGCTCTTCACAGTTGACAGCTTGTGGGGATGGGACAGAGAAGAACTCAGTTTTCTTTAAGGGGCTGGACACTGGGCGTTTGACCATGCTCCAGTGTGTATATGGGCAACTCAAATTGGACTTGGTGACATTTTTGTTTGTTTGTTCTGCTTAGCTTTGCTTTTTGTTGGTGGGGAGAGCGCAAGGGTGGACCTGAGAGAATGGGAAGCAAGTGCAAGTGAGGTACATTGTATGAATTCCCAAAAAATTAATAAAATACTATGTTGAGGGGAAAAGAAGAAACTTCTCTGAAGGGAAACGGGAGGAGTGGATCTGGGAAAGAGGGGAGGTTGGGGGGAACTGGCAGGAGTGGAAGAGGGAACCACAGTTGGGATGCAATGTGTGAGAGAAGAATAAATGCTTTCCTGGCCCCTTCTAGGAGTAAAAGCTTCTGCCTGATTTACAATTCAAAAAAGACTTTCTGGATGACCCAGGGACAATATCTTTGATGTAATCTCTAAGGGGAACTACAGCACACTTCTCTGGGCTTCTAGAAGGGGCAGAGCCTGCCATTCTCTTCCCCGGTTGTAAACTGCCCGAGGTTGGGTGGATAAAGCAATTCACTTTTTCTTTCAGCAAGGTCAATAGTAGGTGCAGGGGTCCAGCAATCCCTCACCCCAGCTCTTCAGACCTCTAGCCCTTTGTGGGGTCAAATTTAGCCTCTGCATCATATTACTTATACAGCATCTCCCTCTCCTATGACTTTTTCCACAGCCATTTTTCTTTGACAATGCATGTGCCCTTGAGTCTGTGTATTTGAAGTTTTCTCTTTCTCATTGGGCTAACCCCTGGCTGTACCAAGATATACTAAGAGGTGAACAAGCCAAAGCGCAAGCTTGCTTCCTTTGAAAGACTGTGTTCTAAGTGTTACTCAGCCAGTGAGTTTCTGTAGTTGATATATTTTGCACCCCAATAAACTTATCTGGGAGTCAGAGAACAGAACAGCCATTATATTAAACATAGGTTTAGGCAGTGGTAGCACACACCTTTAATCCTAGCATTCAGGAGGCAGAGATCTGTCTGGATCTCTGTGAGTTCAAAGCCACACTGGAAACAGCCAGGCATGGTGACACTTTAATTGCAGGAAGTGAGGGCAGGAAGCAGAAAGGTATATAAGGCATGAGGACCAGGAACTAGAGCCTTTTTAAGCTTTTAGCTTTTAGCAGCAGTTCAGCTGAGATTCATTTGGATGAGGACTCAGAGGCTTCCAGTTTGAGGAAACAAGATCAACTGAGGAATTGGTGAGGTGAGGTTGGCTGTGGCTTGTTCTGTTTCTCTGATCTTTCAGTGTTCACCCCAGTATCTGGCTCCTGGGTTTGTTTTTATTAATAAGACCTTTACGATTCATGCTACAAGTTTCCCCATCTAACATAAAACAGCAAACGGCCACACCTCTTCCCTCTTCGCCCTTACCGTTCCATCTTTCCCAATCAAACTTGCCACTTTCTGAACTTACTATACATTATTAACTGCCTGCTCCATCAATCCATCCACCCCACCCCCATGCAAGCTCCAAGAAAACCGACAGTTTTTGTTGTGGTGGTAGTTGTTCTTGTTTGTTTTTTTTTTTTTGCTTTCTTTTTAAAATTTTAGCTTTTTGAGAAATATTCGTATCTGAGTGCACTGTATTTCTATCATTTCTACCAATCCTTCTCTCAACTCCAATTCTCCTGGTATCCTCTCACCAATCTCTCTAGATTTCATGACTTCTTCTTCTATAACTATCATAATTTTAATCTCACTGAGTACAATTAGTGTTGACCATTACGTATTTATGGCTGATCATTTAGGATAGGGAAAACTATCAGGGACTGGTCCCTGGAGAAAACTGATTCTTCCTCCCTCAGCAACTATTGACTAAGTGTCTCTAGGGGTGGAGCCTTGGTGACTTTTTTTTTACCCCATCCTCATTGGCATGTTGACCCATATGATCTTGTACAGACTACCAAACCATTGGGAGTTCATGAATGCAGAATCCCTGTCATGTCTAAAGGATGCTATCTCTATTCTGCAACAGTCATCCTGGATTTCTGGCTCTTATAATCTTTCCGTTTCCTCTACCTTGATGCTCCCTGAGTGCTAAGCATATGAGTGATTTTATAGATGTCCAAATTGGGCCCGGGCACCTCACAGTCAATCGGTCCTTGAATTTTGACTTGCTGTGATTCTTTATAGTGGTCTCCATCTGCTGAAAAAAGAAGTTTTCTTGATGAGGAGTCAAAACTGCACTTATCTACAGATGTAAGGGTACCTGTTTACAACTGAGTTGGAGCCGATAATGATTTACAAAAATGGTAGTTTTAGATTTTCCTCTGAGGTCCATGACCTCACCAATCACAAGTTCTTTGCCAGGTTTATAGGACCTGGCGTAGGTTTCCTCCTATTGAGTGGACTTAAAGTCCAATTAATGGTTACCCCCAAATACTACTGCACCATTGGGGATCTCTTGCAAGGTTGCCATTGTTGTGGTTCACAGGCTTAATGCTGGGTAAAACTATTGATTACTTCCTTGAAAACTTGCATAATACCTTCTGATGCAATGCAAGCTAGCTCTCAGGGAGAAGGCTTCCAGGTGAATACTGGTTAGGTTACTACTCGTCCTGTGACCAAAGCATATGGTACTTTCAGCAGTAGAGTCTTGTAACGTTCTGGGGTGAGGAGGCAACCAAAGAAAATGACATTGTTTTGAAAGTCCTTTATTCCCCTGACCAACAGCTCAAAGAGAGGTGTTAATACAGTGAATGGTCTGTCAGTTTTGTTTATGTTTTCAAAGAATCAGCTCTTATATTCATTGAGTCTTTGTACTATTCTTGTTGTTATTTAATTTCTGCCCTGGTTTTTATTGGTTTTTCACATCTATTTGAGTTGGCTTGTGTTGTTAGAGTTTTCCTTCCTGGCCCACAGTCAGGACAAATCTCTCTCACCTGCCAGTCCCACAGCAGCTCAGACCCAACCAAGTAAACACAGAGACTTATATTGCTTACAAACTGTATGGCTGTGGCAGGCTTCTTACTAACTGTTCTTATATCTTAAATTAATCCATTTTCATAAATCTATACCTTGCCACGTGGCTCGTGGCTTACCGGCATCTTTACATGCTGCTTGTCCTGGCGGCGGCTGGCTGGCAGTGACTCCTTCTGCCTTCCTGTTCTTTCTTTTCTCTGTTAGTCCCGCCTATACTTCCTGCCTAGCCACTGGCCAATCAGTGTTTTATTAGCAACACATTTGCCATACAAAACATCCCACAGCAGGCTTGGTTTGTTCTTGTTTTTCCAAACTCCTGACGTACATCATAAAGTTGTTTATTTTGCTTTTTGTGATTGTTTTTTTAACACTAGCATGTAGAGCTGTAAGTTTCCCTTTAAAGGTGGCTTTTCAATTGTCCAGAGATTTCGTGTGTTGTGCTATTTCCAGGAATGTTTTTGTTTCCTTCTTAATTTCTTCTTTGGCTCATTGATCATTCAGCAGTATGTTATTTAGATCCATGAGTTTGTGTAATTGCTAGAGATTCTTTTGTTATTCATTTTATGCTTCATTTCATTATGGTCAGGTAGAATACTAGAAGTTATTTCAGTTTTTCTACATTTGTTGGGATTTCTTTTGGTTCCCAATCTGTGCTCTGTCATTGCAACATGGGTGGCAAAGTAGAATGGTGTTTAGGTGGAATGTGAGTAGATGTCATTAAGTCCATTCGATGTGTGGAGTCATTTAATTCTGAAGTTTCCTATTTATTTTGTCTCAATCACCGGTCCATTAGAGAACATCTGAAGTACTGTTTCCACTGTTCTCTGTGGAACTGGTTTGGTTCTTTCAGCCTCTTTCTGTCATGCAAAGTTTTACTTTCTCCTGCAACTATGGCAAATTATTTTGCTAGGTAATGTAGTCTGTTGTCGTCTATTATCATTTAGAATTTGCAGCCCATTGCCCCAAGTTCTCTGGTTTTTAGAGTTCCCATTGAAAAACCAGATGTTATTCTGATGAGTTTTCTGTTATGTATGACATGTGTTGTATCTCTTACAGTTTTCAATACCCTTTCCTTGTTCTGTGTACTTAGCCTCTTTTCTGGTACCATCTAATTTGGTATTCCATGTGCATCTTGTATCTGTATAGGTTTGTCTTTCCTTAATTTGGAGAAGTTTTCTTCTATGAGCCTGATGCCTTCTCCAAACTCCCCCACCATGATGGACTATTTATTATCCCTCTGGAACCTTAAGACAATATAAACTCTTTTATAAGCTTCCTCTGTGACAGTATTTATCACCACAACAGAAATGGTACTAACACAGAAGTTGGTACCCAAATTGGCCTTGGATGCTTCTTCAGGGCCTTATAATGTATACATTTTGCTTTTTCGTCATAGTATTTGAAATTCTTCCGTATCCCTTTCATGTTTGTTTCCATATTCTTTGGGTAGTCTAATTACTTTATCTCCAGGACCTAATATTCAATCTTGTACTTGATTTATTCTACTGGTAAGTCCTTTTCCAAAGTTTTCTAATTAATTTATTAAATTTTTCAAGTCCTTCTTCATTTCAGCTTGAGTTTTCTTCAGTATTTCTCCCTTTACTGAATTTGTTGTTTGAATACTAGACTGTCTTTGTTGTTTCATTCCGCTGTGTGTTTGTGTTTTCTTGGTCTTCAAAATTTATTTATTAAGTTTATTCTTATCCTCTTTAAGTGCAACCAAGCTTTTGTTCATGTCCTCTTTAAGCTATTTAAATTAATGGATCCTGTTTACAATTGTTCTTTTATATTATGTGTCTTGAGCTTCATTTGGTAATTCTCATTGATAAACATTTCAATAGCACTTTGGGAGGAACATATTGTCTGTATTTTTGCAATGGGACTTTGGATATGTGCATTTATTCCATTGGTCATGTGTGTTTGATATGAAATTCTAGCCTGCCTCTGTTGAATTTTGATTCTGTTTTTCATGTTGCCCAAAGTTGGTTAATTTCAGATCAGATGTAAAGAGTATATATTTCAGCCCTTCAAATGCTTGGTATTGTCTTTATTAAAGGTTGGAATGATTCCAATTCTGTGGTAACTGAGAAGACACACTCATATGGTGATATTTTATTTGTACTGAAATGTGATTTTATTTGTATGTTATTAAATAAAAGTTGCCTGGGGGTCAGAGCTAATAGCAAGCCATAGCAGAAGTCTGGCAGTGGTAGCACACCCCCTTAATCCCGATCACATGACAGGCAGATCTCTGTGTGTTCAAGGATACCACCAGCATGGAGACACACGCCTTTAATCTCAATACCAACCATAGAAACCTGGAGGTCTGTATAGATGGGCAGTAATGAGGAGGTCAAGTGGTTGGGTTTACAACCAATGAGAAGGCAGAACATAAAGTCTATAAAAAGACAGATACACAAGAAGTAGCACTCTTGCTGAGGAGGACAGCAGCGGCAGTGAAGGGTAAGGTTTTTAGCTCTTAGCTATTGCTCTGACCTCTTGGGCTTTTAACTCTGCAATTGGCTCTGTGTTTTTTATTTAATAAGACTGTTCATCTACACACTCATGTAGCTCTCAGCTGGGTCTAGGGTTAGGGCCATGGTAGACTCACTAAAAAAGCATTTAAATGAGTGAGACTCCCAGCTAGGTCTGGGCATGAGTGTGGTAAGGATCTGGAGGAGAATCAATTGATTCTAGCTACCTGGGTATAGGCTGGGTATAAGAGTAGGCAGTGGCTTGTGGGAGACTCATTAGCAGTGCATTCTAGAAACTAGGTAATTGGATTTTAAAAGGGGGGTTTGTCTGGGACATAGAAATAAAGTAAAATGAAAAAAAAAAAATCAGCCACATGTGGGTAGCCCACACCTCTAATCCCAGCACTTGGGAGCCAGGGACAAGAAGATCCCTGGCAAGTTCAAGGGCAGCCTAGTCTACACTGAAAATTTTAGGCTACCTGGGGCTACTTATAACATGAGCCCTTCTTTCCAAAAAAGTAAATAAACAATAAAAGCAATACTTAGTATTCAGTTGATTCCCATAAATGACCAAATATTTAAGCTGATCATCATTCATTGCTTCCCATGCATTTTCAATTCTACCACTCTGCTGAAGAATTTCCTGAATGATATTTTAGAGGACAGACTAATAAGTAAAATGTAGTTTCTATCACAAAATGTGCTATTCAAATAGGAAAGCAAACAATTTCTAATTAGAAATCAGGAAGTGGGATGATTTGGGGTAACAATAGAAATGAATAATTAATGAAGAATTAATTAAGGTTATTTTATCAGGAGAACTTAAACTGCAGGACACCAGAATAATTTGGGAGAAGGTACAATTTGAGGAGCAAATATTTCCTGTGCCCTGTTTCAAAGATTCCAGCCTTGACCAGATTGTATTATGTTTCTCTGGATCCTCTTCTGAACTAGGCCTGATCTTCAGCTTTACATTTCTACTTTATCCTGCTGTGGTCAGAGTTAAGGCCAGTTTCTGTCCTCTACTACAAAGCCCTGTCACAATGGTCCCTGTTCCTACTGAAGGTGTCTTGCCCGAATGACGCTTGCTTTACTGTTTTAACAGTGTCAAAATTATTTTTAACATCTCCCTCATACATCACTCATCCAAACATCTCTGTAAACTAACATTGTGTATATTTCACTGTCACTGTGACCAAAATGCCTGACAGAAACAGCACAAGAGAGATAGTATTTATTTTGTTCCTTATTTCAGAGATTTCTTTCCATCGGAGGATGCCAAGGCATGGGGTAGCAGAATTGTTCATCTCATTATAACCAGGAAGCAAAGTGGAGACAGGAAGAGATAGGATTAAAAAAATGCCTTCAAAGACATACTCCCCTGTGACCCACTTCAATCACATGCCTCCTTGTACAGTTTTAACCACCTCCTAATAGTCTACTCAAGTTTGAATCCATCTGCAAAGAGTATTTGCAATCTGACTGTCCCTGATTATGTCCTCACAGTTACAACAACAGGGACTTTTTCTAATCTCCATGGTCTTTCTCAACCCAATCATTGAAAACCATACACTATACTATGGAATAATACAATATGGTGAACAATCTAGTATCTTGCTTTTAAAATGTTGAAATTTTATTCTCCCTTAACTTAGGTCTCCTCAAAATTACTTATAATAATAGGAATGAAATTTGGAATCTGTGGAATGATTACTATGTGGCAGGTATAATCTCAACAGTTTTGCATGGGTAGTCATGTTTATTCCTCTCAACTCTATGAGGTCATATTATTAACATGGCCATTCTTTGCCAAAGTTCATATCAGTGTTTAGTGGTAGCATTATAATAGGTATAAACATCACATCAAATGATTGCATAAATTATCACATACAATCGTACACTATCAAAAACCAGTAATCAGTAACATATACAAGGTATAGTTATATAATTTTCTATGACAAAAGCCCAAAATTTGGACTTATCTAAAAAGGAAAACATTACCAATGTCTGTCTACTCATAGCTGTCGAGTACATTACTGAGACGTTAAAAACATGCTGGTTTATGACTTTTTCCTTTACAACTGATAGTTAACACAGTCATGCCTTGAGGGCAACTCTATAGCACTTTGCAGAGAACCTACTGTCCATGGCAGAACATCTTATACTTTGAAAAACTATCTTAATTTCTAATCTTTTATATGCATGTTGCAAAGCATCTAAGTTAAAATGTGAACTCTCTAGAACTGACACCATTCTGAAATGACAAAATTGTAGTCAGAAGACAGATTCTAGATTAAGACCTGGGAATCTCAAATAAAAAAGGCTAAAGAGTCAAGATAAGCACTGATTAGCTGCTGACATGAGCAGGTTAGTGAACAGTTTGGAGCTCCTAAAATGGAGAGGTAAATTGGGACATATTTAAAGATTATTATAAGAGTAAAATTTAGGAATAATAGATATCACTTAAAATGTTCCTCCCATTACATAAGCACTATAGATAAGTTTACTGTCACTGGTAACATTGGCTATCTTTGAAGGACCAAACTCAATATACTACATTTAAATCAACTATAACTGTTACTGCAGATAGAAATTGTTATTGATAGAATTATCAAATGTATTATAGTTTAATATTCAGGTTTAGAAACATAAAGGCTTGTTAATTATAGATTAGATATAGATTTTCTTCTCAAGAACCACTAATTTTCTGATGAGCTGTAATATACTAATTGTTGTTGAGTGTCCTTTCTATTTATTACTTTATTGTCTTAGGGCTTGAAGATATGATATCCGTACACATGCTAGACAAATATCCACACCACCAAACTATATCTCCAGTCTTTGATTTTCCATTTGATTCAACAAGAATCAATAAGAACTAAAAATCAAAAAGCCTTTCCCTTTAGAGAGCTGTTAGTATAGTGCAAAAATTGATGACAAATAAATCAATAACATCAATAAAATGCTGGACAGAGACCTCTAGCATGTTGAGTAAAAACTGATTCATAATAGTCACTCCAAGTGAATTCATTTTATTTCTTAAAATTGTATAATTAAAACCCAGAAAAAAAAATAAGCAGAATATGTTGAAACAGGCTCTTGCCAGCACAAAAGAACCAGTGATGTGCATTTCTTCCTGACTTTGGGATCAGTGATTTCACTTTAGTTGCTTTAAATCAGTCATGCTGGGAGCTCCTCCACCACAGGAATCAACAATCTACACTCAAGGGCTGTTTTTGCTGCAAATAAGTTAAGCATTTACCAGGCCAGGAAACTAGTGCAGCCTGGCAAATAAAAAAATCTGAATCTTAAGCACTTCTGGAAGGAAATAAACACTATAATATTAGCATATTATATATCTGCATGGTACATTAATATAGCACACTAATATATTTTACAAAGCTAAGTTTACAGTTACATAGTGTAGTGTTAGTCTGAAGATTTCAAAATGTATCCTATTTAAATAGAATTAACTTCTCCCAGTAATAAGTAAACATAACCCAGGCCACCTAGCAATAAATATTTTTTACTTAATTTGAAATGGACATCTTGAATAAGACCATTTTGTTCCTATTAAGAATTACTCAGCATGGTGCTAAGCCATTTTATATCCTTTAAATATATTAGCCAAGTATGTAACAGAGGGAGAAAAAGATTTTTCTGGGTGTCAAAAGGAAGCAAATTTAAAATTATTTCCCCATGGAAAATCACATGAAAACCGTTTACTTGGCTCTATGCAGAGTTACAGTGCCCAGAGCTAGAATTCTCTAGGGCTGCATGCCTATGGAGTATAAATTATTAAATCAGAATTTTAAAAAGAAAAATGAAAATCCATGTGGAATTTTGTGGCATGTGTTTCATTGTTTAGCTTCTAGAAGTATACTCCATTGAATTATTTTTCTCTTGTTATGCTTTAGAAATATTTTTACTAAAGTACTAGAAATAGTTTGTTTCTGAATAAAAATGCAAGAAAGCAAAATGCACATTTGCAGTTAGCAGAGGATCTCAGGGACAACAGGAAAGTGCGTGTGAGAAGTAACCATCTGTTGCCTGAAACCTTGAGGCTACTTCTAACCCATGCTCCAGCATAAATCCCCAGTTCTTAAATTTAATTGCTCTTTAATACCATGCAAATTAAATATCAGAATACATCTGAAAAGGCATCGTCATACTAACCTACTATTAATCAGTAAGTGGTGACAATTGATCAGATATTTTTCATTAAAGGGTACCATTTATCAAAAACCACCAGGCACAACTCAAAAAAAAAAAAAAAAAAAAAAGAAAAAAGAGAGTTTATTCTGGAGCCAAAAATGAGTGACCATGACCCTGGGAAGACAGGTTTGTGTTACCCCAAATTCCACATTTCCATGTAGAAGCAGTTCCATGAAGGTTTTTGTTTGTTTGTTTGTTTGTTTGTTTGTTTGTTTTTATAATAATAGAACAAAGAAAGTAATAAATCAAGGCACTTTTCAAATAGATTGGAGGAAACATTAATTAGTAACAGCAAGGCAGAGAAATCTTAGAGGCTTCGGATGCTCTCTGATGAATCTTATTGTTTCAGTGGGTGAAATCAGATTATGTTAATATATTCCAAGAAGTTTGTTAGTCACCAGATGCCGTTTGCATTTTCCTTGGGCCACCCACCAGCTCCCAAATAAAGACATAGAGACTTTCTTAATTATGAATGCTCGGCCTTAGCTTAGGCTTGGTCCACTTGCACTTTTAACTTAATTTAACCTGTTTCTCTGTTTTGCCTTGGGGCTTTTTAACTTTCTATCATTTTATATGTCCTACTTTTCTGCTTCCTCCATATCTCCCTGTCGTCTCCTTTTCTTTGCCCCCCATTTCTTCACTGAGCCCAAATTCCTCCTCCTACTTACTCTCCCTGCCTGGAAGTCCTGCCTATACCTCCTGCCTAGCTATTGGCCATTTAGCTTTTTATTAGACCAATCAAGTGCCTTAGGTAGACAAGGTAAACAAATGCAACACATCTTTACATAGTTAAACAAATATTCCATAAACAAATGAAACTTTGCATAGTTAAATATTCTACAACATAAGCAAATGCAACACATCTTTACATTGTTAAGTTAATATGCCTCAACATAAGCAAATGCAATACATCTTTACATTGTTAAACTACTATTCCACAAGAGCCAGATGTTAGGTCTGGCAACAAGGCGAGCAAGCAATGGCTATACACAGGGCTGAAGATTATCCAAGACAAATTGCAAATGGACTCTGGAGTTACACCACCTCAAACTTTTCATATCACAGAGTTCGAACCAAGTCAATCAGGCTTCACAGACACACCTTCTTTTCAAGAACTGGCCTTCAATTCTTCCTTTCTCTGTTTAATGGGGGTGGGGTGGGGGGATGTCAAAGTCACCACAAGGGAGCCCACAAAAACAACTAGCCTGGGCTCATAAGAACTCACAGACTGACCAACAGCTAGGGAGCCTGCTAGGCCCTCTGCATATGTTATGACAGATGTGTAACTTGATCTTCTTGTGGGACTCCTAGCGGTGGAAAAAAAGTCTGTCTCTAAGGCTTTGTCTGGCTTCCAGGAACCTATTCCTCATACTGGGTTGCCTTGCCTAGCCTTAATATAAGAGGAGGAGCTTAGTCCTACCTCAAATTGATATACCATGCTTTGTGGATAACCATGGGAGGCCTCCCCTTTCTAAACAGAAACAGAGGAGGAATGGATTGGGGCAGGCGGCAAGGGAGAGGGAGGGAGGGAGGAAGGGAGGGAGGGAATAGGAGGAGAGGAGGGAGGGGAAACTGTGGTTGGGATATAAAACAAATGAATAAATTTAGGCATAAATAAATAAATAGTGTTCACAGTTCCTGATGTCTATTGGTGAAATTATGAAGGCAACTCCACGTAATTAAAAGGGAGGCTTATTTTGTGGGGTAACTCACAAATGAAGGGATAGGTATCAGGATCTGGGAAAGGTGTAGCGCAGTCCGGCGGTGTTCTCTGGAGAACTCTGCTCAGTCTTCCTCCAGCGTCCAGGGGCCAGGAACCAAGAGAGTTGGCACATCTGAATCTCTGGTCTTCAGGGTCCTCTCTCAGCCCTGCCTTGTAGGCGTGACAGTTACCGAAGCCTCAATGGGGGTTAGAACTTCCAGATCAAAGCTGGAATGGCTACCCACTACAGATGTCAGCCACATATCACTTTTTGTTCAGAGGGGATGGGATAGGTATATTATTTATTAAATATTATAATGTCCCACATAGCTTGTGGGATGACTCATCCTTAACAGGCTTGAGGGCCAGGCAGTCCAAACAAGTAAAAAAAGATACTTTCTGAGAGCCAACCTGGGTCTGCCTAATGGTCTTAACAACAGCAGCTGAAACATGATCTGGAGATGACATGGACCAATGAGAGGCAGCCATGTCACACCAGCAGGTGCATATTCATCAGACCTCCCCCCAGGGTGGGGTGGAGGGTATATAAGGCTTGCCTCTTCCTGAATAAACTGAGCTTGTTACTTGTGGTTTGACTCTGCACATACTTGGCCCCCTCCCCCAAGGGGAACAACAGCACAGGACTGCTGTGGGATGTTCTGTATGGCAAATGTGTTGCTAATAAAACACTGATTGGCCAGTGGCTAGGCAGGAAGTAGGCGGGACTAACAGAGAGAATTAAAAGAGCAGGAAGGCAGAAGGAGTCACTGCCTGCCAGCCAGCAACCGCCAGGACAAGCAGCATGTAAAGATGCCGGTAAGCCACGAGCCATGTGGCAAGGTATAGATTTATGGAAATGGATAACTTAAGATATAAGGACAGTTAGCAAGAAACCTGCCACGGCCATACAGTTTATAAGCAATAGAAGTCTCTGTGTTTCCTTGGTTGGGTCTGAGTGGCTGTGGGACTGGCAGGTGAAAGAGATTTATCCTGACTGTGGGCCAGGCAGGAAAACTCTAACTACACAGGACCCTGCCACAAGAGCTGGGAAGGACGATTCGTAGGATGTGGTGTAGAGGAAGTTGGGTAGTGGGCAGCACAATCATTTCAGAAGAAACAGCAGCTAGCAAAGCCATTAAGAGAGAAACTTCTGGGTCATAACAAAATGATTAGCCGCCATCATCTGGATTTGACCTTCTAAAAATTTTATCCTCTGTATCTAACACATAGTTTACATGTGAAAATAACAAAACTATTATACTTAAAATATTCAAGGACTTTGGCATAATGGAGAAACAGACCAGGTAAAGGAGATTTGCATTTTCAGCAGCCAAAATTAACGTTAAAAAGCTAGATTTACTATATGTTTCCCCTGTATTTACAGTTATTTATATTCCATGAACTATTTTACTTATATGTGAAGTATTTAAGCAAATTTATTATTTTTTAAATTTTAGGTTTTTTTGGTTCAGTTTGATCTCACGTGGAGTGGCTCTAGCTATAACTCCAGGAAGTGAGTGGGGAAAGATCCATCAGCTATTTTTCATTAAGGGTTACTGTTATGCCCAATTCACCCCCAGAGAGACCACCAAAGACCAAGGATATCCAGAATGCAACGGCAAGGTTTATTCTATAGATACAAGCCTGGACAGGGAACTCGTTCCTACACCCAGTACAGTGAGGCAGGGAGGAGTTGCTCTTTCTTTGTGAGGCTAGCTAATTTAAGGCAAGAACCACAGGCCCTTCAGGGCGGTTGGGGATTTAGCATGGGTGCAGCTCGGATTGGTTTATTTTTATTTTTGGAGGTCTCCGTTCTCTTTTTCATCCTTATTTGTCTTGCTTTGTTTTGTCTGAAGTTATACAGTCCACCCTATGAGTCAGGTCACCCTGTCCCTGAGTCAGGACATCTCATGGTTTATCAATCACCACTAGATGGTCAGTCATTTTGACTCTGTGCTTTGGAATTTTCCCAGAAGGGTGGCTGGACCACCATCAGCTCCGGGAACGTGAAACTGGCCTGAGTTTTACTGTCAAAGAGTCCCCTTAAAAACAAATATGGGGAGGGGTGGTGAGGGTTTCACATTACCATTGACCAAAAACCACCAGGCACAACTCATGATATTTCACCTATTACTTCTAATGTCCAGCACATGCCTATCAGAAAATTATTATTGATAGTAAGAAAGTTAATGTTTAGAAAGATGAAGTATTACCTCCAAGGTCAAACAGCTAGCTAATAGAAAACCCAGGAGCCTCAAGTAAGCCTCTCTGGCTGCAAGCCGAATGAGTTTACTAACTTTATTGGCAATTACCCAACCAGTCCACTAAGCTCTCATGGCTAGCTATAAGGCCATGCTTTCCCTGGGGAGAAGAATGTTAAGCATCATTTCTGAAAAGGGCTCAGTTGTCTGCACACACACACACACATACACACACACACACACACACATACACACACACACACACACACACACACACACACACACACACACACAGGAGCAAAAGCAGCTCAAAGAAGATGGGATTGGAACACAGAGTTCTCCCTGCCTTCCTGGGTTGGTCTGTTTTAATCGCCTCACAAATGGCACCAATTCTCCTTTTGCCTTTGCGCCAGGAGCAAACTAAATGATGTTTCTTTTATTTTTTTTTCCCCTGGGCAATAGAGACACCAACTTGTGACAAAATAATTACAAATCCCAAGAAACTGTAGACCTAAAACTTGCATTCCCAGGTCAAAGCGTAGCCGGTGGCAAAAAAAAAATATTTCCAAAAGAAAGGTTGAGTGTAGTGAGCCTTCCTTAAAGATAGCATCAGTACACCCAAAGCCTGAAGCTGAGAACAAATTAGTTGGGGTCCTTGAGTGAACACAAAAGAATTTAGTTTTAAAAAAAAATATGTTAACAGTTGTAGTGTGAGGTAAATTATGTATGTCCAGGAACACAGAATTAAAAAAAAAAATGAGCGCCTGGCAATGGTGGCACACGCCTTTAATCCCAGCACTCGGGAGGCAGAACCAGGCGGATCTCTGTGAGTTCAAGGCCAGCCTGGGCTACCGAGTGAGTTCCAGGACAGGCACCAAAATTACAGAGAAACCCTGTCTCAAAAAAACCGAAAAATAAAAAAAAAAAAAAAAGGAGCAATGTCTTCAAATATATCAGAGGTCAATGCCTAATATTTTCAAATGTGTTTTCACTTACAGGGAATGTTTATTTTGCCAAGTTCTGTGTGAGTTGAAGAGCGGAGCATGCTGTGAGTTCAAGGCCAGCCTGGTCCACAGAGCTAGTTCCAGGACAGCAAGGGTGGCTGAGAACAGAGAAATCTTGTTTAAAAAAACCAACTCTCCCCACCACCAAAAAAAAGGAGCATGGACGGTCATTGTACAAAATGCAATGTTTCTGGCATGTTTTTTTTTTATTTCATGCTTTTTTTTTCTAAGTGTGGTAATAATATACTAAATTTTACTCAAACTTAAAAAAAAGTAAAACATGTTTTATTTTTCCTTTACTCAAATATTGGCAAGCACAACTGTAAACTTAGGTTCATCAAAATTTTGTTCAGGGATCCATTTATAAACTTGTTCTGACTCAGGTACACATCCAACAAAGAGCATTTATAAATTTTAGTTCAACTTGTTTCATCTGAAAATCCATTTTTGTCGTTGTTGTTGTTGTTGTTATTGTTGTTGTTGTTGTTTAAGTTTAGGAATCCATTGTCTTCATTCCCCACAAACAGGTAACAAATTCCCTCATATTTAATTAGCAATCACTCCCTTCAGCATTATCTGAAATGCTTGCCCTGCTGTATATCACCTTACACAGGCACGAAAGTTCATGTAAGATGTTTTATATATTGTTCTTTGACGTCGTCTTGAATACTATAGCTGTATCTATACTATCCAGTAACAAATTAAAATGTAACTTTAGTTTGAAGATCACTCTTGCTCTTCAGATCAAACCTATATCTTAAACTTCTTTGCTATTAATTATCTTAAGCTGTTCTGGATGTTGGGATTCCTGGCTACTCCTCCATTTACATGACCACATATGTGCCGTTCAGTAGCCAAGTAAGGGGCCTTATGTCCTATGTAATCCATGTGCTGCGTGATCATGCAATCTGCCCATGTGTGGTGTAGCTCCATAAGCCCATATGCACATGTGCAGGGGAATCCTTAAGAAGCAGGACACAGACCCCCCCCCTCCCCTTCCTCTCCTTCTTCTTCTTTTCTTCTTCTTTTCTTCTTCTTCTTCTTCTTCTTCTTCTTCTTCTTCTTCTTCTTCTTCTTCTTCTTCTTCCTCCTCCTCCTCCTCCTCCTCCTCCTCCTCCTCCTTCTTCTCCTTCTCCTTCTCCTTCTCCTTCTCCTTCTCCTTCTCCTTCTCCTTCTCCTTCTCCTTCTCCTT
>CABHPP010136840.1:0-41889 GCA_902168425.1 Peromyscus attwateri
CTTTTATTTCACATATGACCATCGGATGCTACATGAGCTCCTACGGTGCTCTGCCACCATATGCTGCTCTCATTAGAGACTAAAAAATGGCTGCATTTGATCCTGAACTCTGAACCCCCAAAACCCAAGTTCAGTAAAACTTTTCTTGGTATAAAGTTAGTTGCCTTGGGTATTTTTCTGTAGTCATACAAAGCTAATGTATCTACACCACTTCCTCATCCACATTGATTTTCTTCTTCCTATTTGTGAAATAGGAAGGCAGTTCAGGTCCACACGACTAAGTCGCTGGTGTTGGTTCAAACTTTAGGAGTCTGACCCTGAGTAGTCTATTTCAGGGATATTTAAGCACATCACAACTTGGTGAAAACTTCCCTGGTGATAAGTAACTCAGTTCCATGTGCACAATAAAGCAAACATAAATCTCCTTGAGGAACAAAGTAAACTAAATAAATATCGGATGTGACTACCTCAAAACTTCTTGTAAAGTACATGTGACACGTTCCAGAGAGATGGGTTCAATGAATTGACTGAGAAAACTAAGCTTATGACAAGGGTCTCAGGGAGGGTCCAGTGTGGTCTCTGGCCACACAGATAGCACAATAGGGCAAAGGTCACCAGGCTAGAAGGCATGTCTGCTCCCGGCCTTCTGGACAGGTAACACGTATACTGTTCCTTCCCTTGAAGGAACAATCCCGTGTGCTAACTTCCACATTCCCCTAGTGCCTGTCTGTGAGCACAATGACCTCCATGCCTCCTACAATTTCATATACTTTAAGTGAATCTCTGGTTGACATGTTAATTAAATAGAGCTAACAAAAATGCTCATAACATTGTTGAATAAAAAAAGTTGAAAAGAAAATAGCTATTGATTGAACGTAGATGAAATGTGGTGAGGAGCATGAAAATAGATTTTGTAACTGCCTGACTCAAATGCAACACGGAAGGCAAGGGCTTTATTCAGCCTCTCAACAGAGGACAGATCCAGGCTCTGATCCGGAAACAGCAGATCTTGAGCATAGCATCTCTTCACACTGAAGAGTGTCTCTTCACTGTCTGGAGGGCAAAGCTACCTTCAATCGCTGAAATGCAGAAACTTGTAAAGCCCGTGCCAAAAGGATGTCAAGTAGTCAAAATGGCGACTTTGGAACATCCTCAGGAAGCCCGGTGGTTTAGTTCGGTGGCTTCATGGGGAATGCTGAAGCCTAGTGTACTTTGGAAGCCTCAGTTATCTGAAAATAACCCCGTTCCTTGATAGCACTTACATAGTCTTATTTCTCAGTCAAAAGTCAAACTGTAAATGATGGAGGAGGAGATGCCTTGCAGCCCAAGCAACTAGACTTCATTTGCTGAGTGTGTGTGCCAGGCACTGTGCTGGGCATGTGCACCTGCTTTCGTGTAACCCTGTAACATACAGGTTATCCAAGATCAGTTTTCCCCATCGGGATTTTGGAAAAGATGGTGAGGTGGCAATAACAGCGTTTCCCTAAGGTTCTCTGAAGCTCTATAGGAGAGAATCCTTAAAGGAGACATAATAAGTGCCAGCTTTCCTTCTCTTTCCCTTCTTGGGCAAAATTTCTTCCTAGGTAAACAGAGGCAGTAGACATTCCTGTGAATATCCAATGAGAAAATGTTAAAAGAAGGCAAGTTACATGCAAGACCCTTTGGTCTGAGTTTGGTTTCCGCTAACCAAAGGAAGGGTGGAGTGTAAGGTTATCTGTACTTCATCCATCAGAAACTAGCTAAAGACATGCCTTGACTCTGCAGCCTGGGATGGAAGAGTGAGAAACCACAGACTTGCCCCAGAAGTCCCGACTGCCTCCACCCCTGACTCTCCATAGAGCTCGGAAGAGATCATTCAAGTTCCTGGGCCCCATTTCCCTTGAACTGGCAGTGAGAACGTGTCCGGGAGTATCTTCAACCTCAACCATCCCCAAAAGAGGCCAGGCAGTCATTCTCCTCACCTCCTCACACACACCAGGCTCCACCCTGATGTGGGCTTTTGCAATCCCACACATATCCACCACACACACATGAATTCTCAGCCCCACAGGCATACACTCGCCTACAAATGAGAGTTTTCTCTACATCCTGCAGGCAATTGTCAGCAAATCCTGTTCTGGGCACCCTTTCCCACACACACATTCCCCTATTATTCTCCATTCTAGCACTCGACTGCTTTCTTTCATGATGCTTAACAAATTAAAATTCTTGCCTATAGATATAACTTCTTCCTTACTAGGAGCTGGGATCCAAAATGGCGATGATAAGTTTGTTTTATCACCTTTGCTTCTTGTCTCTGACATCTGACATCCTATCTGATACAAACACACATTCAGTCAATACTTGGGTGACCGTTTAATCAATATGATTTCAATCACTTTCCCTAACAGTCAATTCACTACTCTGCTACACGGGAGCAGATCTGTACATTCAAATGCATGTAGAAACATGCACTGACATTTTGGAAAATATCAATTCGCTGAGCTCAACATACTTTCCAAAGTTTTCCCTACCTGAAATTAAAGGTCATGTTTATTAATTCCTCTACCATTCCATCAGGAGTCTTTGAGGGATACAAAGATGTTAAAGTCCTGAATCACAGACCTGAGTTTTCCAAACAGTCTTTTATATGAAAGTTCTAGTTTTATCATTGGCTACGAAAATGGTCAAAACTGCTCTCTTTAAAGAGGCAGGCTACTTCACTCACACTGTGCATATAGTACTAAACAGGCATTCACTACAAGGCTGTCCCTGAAGCTAAAATATCTTAGTGCTTCTACTGCTGAAGCAAGGACATTCTTGAGTGAATTTGCTTTTTTTGTTTGTGTTTCCTGACGTTGAAGAACATGGTAGTACTGGAGCAGTTTGGTGTAACCTTACTGTGTGTTCTAAAGCCCTGGGATTTTGATCAGCACAAATGTCAACATAAGAGCCAAAGTTAAGCATCCTAGTGTTGTTATGGAAACAGTTTGGAAGCTGGAGAGATTGCTCAGTGGTTAAAGAGCTTGCAGCACAGGCATGAGGACCCAAGTTCAGAAATTCTCATAGATGCCAGGTGGGTAACACAGCCCACTTGTAAGTCCAGCTCCAAAAGATGGAGACAGGGACTCCCTAGGGCAAACTGGTTAGCAAGACTAACCATATCAGAGACTTCTGGGTTTCACTGAGAGATCCTGCCTCAATGACTAAAGTAGAAGAACAGTTGAAGATTCCTAATATCTACCTCAGACCTCCACATGCTCGAGTGAGTACACACACACACACACACACACACACACACACACACACACACACGGGGGAAAAAAAGAAAATAGTTTGACCTCACAGACCCCTGAAAGAGCTCAGGGTGCCTTATAAGTTCACAAATCACACACTGAGGTCCACTGGTTTGTAATGTTGCAGTAGGTTCCCTCACAGTAGAATACATTTAAATGTTCATAAGAATGGAAAGAAAAGCTGCACCCACAAGTTTTGAAATTTGTATCTCATTGTCAAAACCATCTGGGGAAGGTTATTAGGACAAAAGTAGTGAATTCACATTTTTCTATTTCAGATGAGATCAGTGTGTTCCGGGTGATATATATGGACATGGACAACGCTTTTCAGTTTCAAAAGTTTACAAAGCTATAGTAATCAAGACAAGTGGGACTAACATAAGAACAGACCTATCCATGCATTTTGTAGAACTGAGATCTCAGAAATAAACCTGAATAGTTATGGTCAAATGATATTCAACAAGAAGTAAAAACAACCCTGTCAGGGAAAAATGGTTGAACAAATTAAAGCTGGTATAACTGAATATTCACATACAAAAGATGAAAATGACCCCTAACTCAACCACACACAAAATGTCACTTAAACTAGGGGCTGGGGAAATGACACAGCAGTTAGCAGCACACACTGCTCTTACAGAGGACCTGAGTGCAGTGCTCGGCATCTCCCAACCACCTCCAGTTCCAGAATACCCAATGTCCTCGTCTAGATACACAGACATACACATTAAAAAATAAAATAAATATTTATAGAACAATTAACTCAAAGTATAACCAGAAACATTCAAAAATGGGTCTGAATATTAGAACAAAGCAAAAGACAACACTCAAGAAAATATAGACCGGGCTGGACGGTGGTGGCACACATCTTTGATCCCATCGCTTGGGAGGCAGAGGCAGATAGATGTCTGTGAGTTCGAGGCCAGCCTGGTCTACAAAGAGAGTTCCAGGACAGCCAGGGCTACACAGAGAAACCCTGTCAGGAAGGAAGGAGGGAGGGAGGGAGGGAGGGAGGGAGGGAGGGAGGGAGGGAAGGAAGGAAGGAAGGAAGGAAGGAAGGAAGGAAGGAAGGAAGGAAGGAAGGAAGGAAGGAAGGAAGGAAATACAGATGGAAGCCCCTCCAATCTTGGGTTAGTGGATGACTTTTTAAATATGACATACAAGATGCAAGTGATGAAGAGGGCTGGTAAGTGAGCTTCACCAAAGCTTAAAACTTCATGCTCCAAAGTGCAGCATCAAGAAAGGGAAGAGACAGTCACAGATGTAGAGAAAATATTTGCAAAACCTACATGTTATGAGAGACTTGTATTTGGAATATTTAAAGAATGCTTATTCTTCATTAATACAAATAAAGCAATTTTAAAATAGGCAAAGGATGTAAATAGACATCTCAGCAAAGACATATGAATGACACATGCAAAGTTCATCATTAGTCATTGGAGAAATGTCAATCAAAACCACAAAGACTGAAAAAGAAATTAGCAAAGTAGTGACAATATTGGCAATGGTGCAGATAAATTAGAGCCCTTGTAGATTACTGGGGAAAGTCTAATATGGTGCCTCCATTTCATTAAAGTTCCTTTAGAAAGGTAACACACAGTTACTGTGCAATTACTCAATTACCCAGTGATCGCACTAGTAGGTACAGACCCCAAAAATGTGAAAACAGAAGTTCACATTTGAAAATTATACATAAGTGTTCAGTTGCTCGAGATTAGAAATAAGCCATGTATCCATCAACTAATGAATGAATAAATAAAATGTAGTTTACCTATATAGTGAAATCTTATTGGCAATAAGAAGAAACAAAATATGGACAGACATTACAATGTAAACTCTCAAAAACATTGTGCTAAGTGAAAATAATTAGTTGAAAAAAAAACTCCTTTATATTATATGATTGCACTTACCTGAAATGCCCAGAAAAGAGAAATCTATGGAGACAGAAAGTAGATTAGAGAGGCCCTGAGGGGGCAACAGTTAATTGATATAAGGTTCTTGGGGGAAATGTCTTACAGTTAGATTATAATGGTGACTATATAACTCTGGAAGTATGCCTTAAATGACAGGAGTAACAGTACGTGAATCTCACCTTATCAAGCAATTAAAAGCCAAAATAAATGGAGAAACTATGATGACAGTTATATAGAAACAGAATTGACAATGTCTCCTTTTTCACTTGGTGCAAGTGTGACTTTGAAAAAAAAAAAGTGAGAAGAAAACTATTCACCAGAACCAGAAGCACGGTTATCTCACTGCTGTTACTGAAAATGACAAAACCCTGGTGCTCTCTGAGATCTGGGAAAAAGAACCGCAGGTGTCTCAGCAGGGGTCCCTTCTAAAGTCATGTGACTTCTGAAGAAGCACTCACTGGGTCTGAAGTCACAAGGGTGGTAACTGTGGGGCTGTGTGGTTTAACACCAGATATCCTCGTGGAACATATGGCCAGGGGCCTCACGATCAAGACCACTTCCTTGGCCCCGACAGAGAGCTCAAGACTTTCTACTAGAAACCAAGCCAGCTCTGCCCTCCCAAGACTGGCCATGTGTTTGGTCTGTTTTAAGAAAGCAACATATCCCAACGTTGGGACAAAATAACCTAACTCTTGCTGTCCTTCAAAACTGAGGCAAGAACTTTTGTCCATAAATCTTCCTCTGGACCTCCACATGTATTTTTCTTATCAATTCTTATAACCTGAGAAAATAACTAAAAAGAAACATGTCTAGTGGTCAATTTTAGGACATTTTTTTAAAACTCCAAGTGTGTGTGTGTGTGTGTGTGTGTGTGTGTGTGTGTACATGTCTATGCATATGTGTGAAGAGACCAGAGGTTGACACTGGGCGTCTTTCTCAAACTCTTCCCACTATTCTTTGAGACAGGGTCTCTCACTAACCCTGGAGCCAGTGCAGCAAGATCTCCGTATTTTGGCTTTCTGGTTCTGGGATTGCAGGCACACACTGCTGCACTCAGATTGTTATGTAGGCTCTGGGAGTCCATACTCGGGTCCTCGTGTTTATGTGGCACTGAAAACTCTGTTTTGTTTTGTTTTTTAATTCATCTATTTATTTTACATCCCAGTCGCAGCCTTCCCCACCCCCCCATCCTCCCCTTCCAGTCTCTCTCCCCCATTCCCCTCCCCCCACCCCCAATCCCCTCCTCTTCTGTCTCTATCCAGGAAAGGTCAGGTCTCCTATGAGTATCAACAAAACCTGGCATATCAAGGTGCAGTAAGACTAAGCACCTCCCCGTGTATTAAGGCTGGTCAAGGTGACCCAGTATGAGAAGTAGGGTCCCGAAAGCCTGTAAAAGAGTCAGAGACTCTTAGGAGTCCCACAGGAGGACCAAGCTACACACTGTAACATATATGCAGAGTGCCTAGGCCAATCTCATGGAGGCTCTCTGGTTGTTGGTTCAGACTCTATGAGCATCTATGAAATCAGGTTAGTTGATTGGGTGAGCCTTCCCATGGTGTCCTTGACCCCTCTGGCTCCCATACTCCTTTCTCCCCAGGATTGCTGAACTCCACCTAATGTTTGGCTGTGGGTCTCTGCACCTGCTTCCATCAGTTGCTGGATGACGCCTCTCTGATGACAATCTGGTCACAGGAGAAGGCCATTTCAGGCTACTTATCTACTACTGCTAGGAGCCTAAGCTGGGGTCCTCCCCATAGGCTCCTGAGAGATTCCCCTGCACCAGACTTCCACACGACCCCAAAATGGCCCACCCCAGAAGTCCCCCTCAACACTCTTCTCCCCACCTCCCACCCGCCCCCCCCCCCCAACCCGATCGCTCACGCAAAACTCTGATTTTCAGGTTTTCAAAGAGTTCCTACTAATGGATACTGACGATAATATTGCTGGTGATGAAATATCCCAACTGAGTCTTCTAGTCCCTTCTTCGGAACTATATTCTAATGGCAACAAGGTTCCCTTCCCCTCAACTGTTGGGTAGGAGGACACGTGGCCCTCTGCACCCCGCATCACTAACACAGTCAAACATGCGCACCCCACCCCCGCCCCCGTGATGAGGGATCACGTCTGCTTTCCTCTCTTTTGGTTTCATTTTCCAGCTCCACACCTAGAAATCTGAAAGAGAAGAAATGAAACCACATCCTTTGTAACTCTCATATATAGGTGGAAAGAAACAAAACCAGAGTTCCCTGCTGATTGATGTGGGGTGAGCCACAATGAAGAACTTCTGTGCTCCCCGGGTGTCTTCTCTTGTCACTGTCATTTTTCTCCTGCTAATTCCTGAAGGTAAGGCAGACTCACGGCATTCCCATCGCAGCCATAATGGAGCGGATTTTTGTGATGCTTTAACAATGGTGCTTTATTTATAACTGATAGAATTCCCAAAGCCTGGCAGCGTTTAGCATTCGTTTTTGAATTATATTTATTTTAGAAGAAAAAAAATTATTTGTAATTTCTTACCAAAAATTGGCAAAAACCACCGATGGGTAGTTGCTGCCAACTTATAGCTTGCATTTTGCTTTAAAAGACAACATGCAAATGAGCAAACGAATGAATGAAATGCTCTTGAGTTGGGAAACCAAGCTCTAGATTTCAAGAAAGGAAGTAGTGGTGGGGCTTCCCGTTCTCTCTCCAGATCTGTACAGACAGCTTTGAAGAGAGTTGAGCTGAGTCTGAGCTAGACAGCAGAAGCCAGTGAGGCCGGGTAGGTGCTTCTCACTATTAAACACTTGGTCAGCGTTTCCCTGGCAAGTCTTCCGGACCCTGAGGAAGACCTCTCGCTGACTCCTTAGGAGAGCTGGAGTATTTCCTCTCCAGCTGCTCCTTCCGCGTAGTTAAGTAGTAACCCATATTCCTGTGTGAGCGAACGCACCATGCACCCGTGGGAATGTAGCGAGAACAACAGCTTCTGAGGGATTCTCCATGTTCCTTGGAGCACCTGCTAGGAAGCTTGGCATAGGGGTAAAATGGCTACCATGATTTCTCCTAGGACCCATAAGCTTTTAGAGGTAGAAGCAATGGCAGGTATTCCAAAAGAAGTTCTGGTGTCAACCTTATACCCAACAATGAAAAGAAATTTTGAAATAAGGTGGAAAGATATTTGAGACCAAAAGTGGACACATGACCTGCACAGCACAGCCCACAGGTACCCAGTTATGTCAAATCCCCCCAAACCATGAGAGTAGAGAAGATTTTCTTTTTCTTTCTTTCTTTCTAATTGGATTTTGTTTTTTTAAATCCAATTATATTTATATATATATATATATATATATATATATATATATATTCTTCAAGGGAAACCATAAAAGCAGCTTTTTTCTATTACACTTGGTTTTCTGTGTTCAGAAGGAGCTGTGTGACCCAAAAAGGGAAAAAGCAAGAAAGCAGGCTTTGTATTCAGGACTAGTCAGAATAACCTGGAAGACCTTTTCAAAACAAAGTCTGAATGTCACAGCTCCTGCCTCCAAAATTCTACTAAATCCAATTCTGAATGGGGAGGAGTAGTTGCTAGTGTTTAAAAGCTTCCTGCCCACAGTAATCCTATCCCAAACTTTTTTAAGTCCAGTTAGTAGCAGATCTAGCCTTATGCTCAGGCTGACATGAGATCAGGCATAGAGCTCTACAAAAGAGAAAGTTCTCAAATTCATGACTCCTGGTGTCCACAGACTCTCCTTTGTAGTCTAGCTCTGTAAGAGTCACCCCAGGAAAACTTGGGATGTGGCCAATGTTCTTTTGGTTCTATCCAAGTCTATTTCTAGAGCCTAAAATTCTGCCTACCCTACTCCCTCACGGAAAGTGGACCATGTACCCTCTTTTTCCAGTCTCTCACCCTCCTCAACCTGATGAGAAGTTCCAGGCCTACCAATGATACTTAAGAATTTGGCAATTAGTTTGACTTATCAGTGGGATAAGAGATGTCGATCCCTACTCAAGAAACCATAACTCTCGGCCAACAGTCAGAAGTATTTGAGAATTCAAGAATATCTTGTGTAGAAGTTGCAAAACTGCAGCTCGCCACAAGGGCACAGGGTCCTCTCCACTGTCACACATACTCGCCTTGTGCCTATGTGTCTCTCTGTCCTGGTCCTCTCTGACGGTGTCTGTCATCCTGGTCCAGCTCACGCAAGTTTTAATGAAGTGGACTATTTACTTACACACCTCCACTCCTTTTCACTCTACTCATTAAACTCATCTGTGAAGGGTTTAAACTAAACCATGTTTGGTCTGAGGACTGAAGCAGAACCTCAGGGGAGACCAGTGTTACTCTCTCCACTTGTGGATGAGAGTGGTGCTCTTTTTTTGTTTTTGTTTTTCAAGTCAGGGTTTCTCTGTATAGCTTTGGAGCCTGTCCTGGAACTCACTCTGTAGACCAGGCTGGCCTCGAACTCACAGAGATCCACCTACCTCTGCCTCCCGAGTGCTGGGATTAAAGGCGTGTGCCACCACTGCCCGGCGAGAGTGGTGCTCTTAATACCTAAAATCTCATAGGGACCAAAGTCTTCATGGAGGGTCACAGCTACAAGGCGCTAACATCAATGTGCATACTATGTTTTCACACGGCCTCTGAGTGGAAGGGGGAAGCGACAGGCTTCTGCAATCCATTCCCATCCTGCTTCTCCAATTAACACTCATCCAGAGGGAGTGGGGGCAGTTAGGTCTGCATCAGGACAAGCATCCCCTCTAGCAACCGATAACCTCTCTGCCCTTGGCAAAGCCTGAGCTCTGAGGCCACAGTTGTGACAGGTTTCCGGCAGAATGGTCCCTGGAACACTAGTGGGCTTCTGTGGATGTGACAGTAGGGACTTCTCAGGAGCCCCAAGGGCTAAGACTTAGGGTCAGACATCCGAAGGTCTATATAGAGAAAAAGAGGAGGGTAAACATAGATCATACCAAATTCTCTCCAAATTCTAAAGGCATGCCTTGTCCCAGAAATATGGCTTTCTTGAAGAGTTACTTGGAGTGGGCACTCATCTGAATTTCCCTTTTCTGTTGAACAGGTGGCTGTGTAAGAATCATTGGAGGAGATACAGTGGTTCCTCATTCAAGACCTTACATGGCCCTACTTAAACTTAAAGGAAAAAGCATCTGTGCTGGCACTTTGATTGCAAAAGACTGGGTGTTGACTGCTGCCCATTGCAAGCTGTAAGTTTTGGGGGTCAAAGTTTTGTAGAAATATTCTAATGAGGAGAAATAATAAAAAGACGACATCTCACTAACACATGGGAATGTCACTTATATATAAATATTTTTTACATAAGTGAAATCCTTGACAAGTTGTGTTGATCTGAAAGGAAATTAAGCCCAGGTTTGTCACAAGGAGCCAAGGCGATGAGGATACAGTGTCTGCAAGCTCTGTCTGAAGGTCCCCACTATAAGGGGAAAAAAAAGAGATCACTGGCTTGGAGGGCACAGGGAAGTGGAAGTGGATCTGGGAGGAAATAGGGGAGGAAGAGGAGTGAATATGATCAAACTACATTGTATCAAAGATTTTTTTAAAAGAAAAGAAAGATAATAAACGGGTTTGTTAAGTGGAAATAAAATCACTTTGGCTATTTTATAAAGGGAGGATCACTCCCGAGAATTAATAAGCCATTGAACTGAGGTAAGGCAAAAATACCAGTGGGCCACTAGACTCCTGACCCTATACGGGTCATTACATAGCACCCACCTCTCCCGTTTCTCTAGAGCATATTCCATTTGTTGAGTGAAGCCCATGTGGAGAAGGGTTTCCGGTCCTTCTCGGCCAAATGGCTTCTTTCACCTGTCAACATGATGGCATTTTTCCTGGTGCCTAAGCTCTTGCCACAGTACTACGTGGGCGACATAAGTTCCATCGAACTAAAAATACAAATTTATTTCTTTGGACATGCACCAGAGTCCTAGTAGCTACATGTGACTCGTGGTTTTTGGGGCCATGCAATTTACAGACCATAGTGTTATCAAAGCATGCTCTGGAATGTACAGTTATGATGTCTTACGTGAGACCAGCCTTAGCTGGTGCAATAGAGAAAAGACGATGTGTCTATTGCTCGGTTTGGTGTATAATGGGCTGTGAATGACAAGAGCCATAAGCAAGAACGCATTCAGAAATATCTGCACCCTGAGTGGCATGTACATAGGATTCCTTACCTAGCCGTCTGTTTCTGGAAGCTTTCCCCCATCTGAGTTTGTTCTCTTACAAAGAGATCAGCTAGAAATTGTTTTCCAGCCCCCAGCTGCCTTTGTTTCCTGCCTCTGGATCTCCTGGGAGCTTTGCTTTTCAGGACTTTGCAGCCTAATCCTCTACCTCAGCTAATCAGGGAGAGGAAAGGGTGAAAACAAACCCAAGATTTGGATTTGCCGCCGTGAACTTCTCTCATTTGATTTTCCTATAAACCTGTTATCATGTTATAAATAAGCTGTTGGAGACAACAAGTGTGGTGGCTCAAATGTCGTTTGTCCCCTCAAAAGTTCATTTGCTGGAAGTTTGGTCCCTAGGATAACCACACTGAGAGGTAGGTGGGACCTTTAAGAGATAGATCATGGAGGCTCCATTCTGGTAATGAGATGAATGTAGGCTTGAGGGTTGGCCAGCTACTGTGAAGGGTAGCTTGTTATAAATCAAGCTCAGTTTCTGGTCCCTCTCTTGCCTCCTCTGTCACTTAGCTGATCCTCTTCACACACACTCATCTCTCTGAGCACTTCTCCACCATGAGCTGACATGTCACATGACCCTCATTAGATGCCCAGCAGATGTTGACACTAAGCTCTTAAACTACAAAACTGTGAGCCAAAGGAAACTTCTATTCTTTATAACACACCCAGCCCTGGATATTTTGTTAAAGCTACATAAATCTAAAACAGTAATGTTAACAGATTCATAAACACCTTACCCTTCAAGGCAGGCATATTCTTTCAAGCAACAAAATTTCTCCAAAAGCAACATTTACATCAATGGCATAATGCAACTGTTCAACACATATTATGACCAGTTCCTGATTAAACTAGTAACTAGTATTGTGTCTGTTACAGGGGGAAACGTTCTCAGGTCATCCTTGGAGCTCACTCAATAGACAAGGGTGAGCCAGAAAAACAGATATTATCCATTAAGAAAGCATTTCCCTACCCATGCTTTGACCAGAATACACATGAGGGTGACCTGCAACTTTTACAGGTATGTAACTTTGGTTGTTGTTTCAGTCACAAAACCTTCTGAAGTTTCACCACTTACATAAAAGTATGTCCCTAGTTCCCCATCTGGTAAAAATAAGGGAGCCCCTCAGAGATAGGTAGAAGTTCAAACATTAATATTCATTGTAGTTGGCATTTTCTTTGGGCCGACAATCAGCTCCCAAATAAAGACATGGAGACTTATTATGAATTATGAATGCTCGGTCTTAGCTTAGGCTCCTCCCACTAGGTCTTTTAACTTAATTTAACCTGTTTCTATTCATCTACATTTTGCCTTGGGGCTTTTTTCCTTTCTTTCATTCTGTATGTCCTACTTTCCTGCTTCCCCCATGTCTGACTGGCTGGCCCCTGGTGTCTCCTTGGTATCTCTTTTTCTTTCTTTTCCTGAACCTAAATTCCTCCTCCTACTTACTCTTCCTGCCCAGAAGTCCCACCTATAGCTCCTCTATCACTATTGGTCATTCAGCTTTTTATTAGACCAATCAGGTGCCTTAGACAGGCAAGGTAAAACAGCAACACATTTTTACATAGTTAAACAAATATTCTACAACATAAATAAATGTAACACACTTTGCATAGTTAAACAAATGCAACACATCTTTGCTTAGTTAGACAAATATTCCACAACAATTCATTTCATACGCTTAACTGTTTATGTTTGTCTTCCTACAGTTAAATAAAAAAGCAACCATTAACAAAAATGTGGCTATCCTCGCCCTGCCTAAAATGGGAGGTGATGTGAAACCAGGAACCAGATGCCGCGTTGCAGGATGGGGGAGTATTAAGAATAACTCACCTCCCTCTTCTACTCTGAGAGAAGTCAACATTACTGTCATAGACAGAAAAATCTGCAATGACGAAAAACACTATAATTTTAATCCTGTAATTGGACTAAATATGATTTGTGCAGGAGACCCCAAGGGTGGAAAGGACTCGTGCCAAGTAAGTGAAATGAGATAGAGTATGTCAGCTATTGGAGCAAGGCACATGGGTGTAGATGGTGTGACGTTATGTTTGGTCTTGTCAGGACATTGGCTTCTACGGGTTCCTACTGTGTTTGTTTGTTTGTTTGTTTGTTTGTCTGTTTGTCTGTTTGTTGAGACAGGGAGTCTCACTATGTAGCTCTGGCTACCCTGTAACTCACTATGTAGATCAGGCTGGACTGTAACTCACAGAGATCCACTAGCTTCTTCCTCCTCAGTGCTGGGATTAAAGGCCTGTACCACCATGCTTAGCCTTCTACTGTGTGTTTTGAAATTTGGTAAGATCTAGGTGAATAAAATAACACACTCAGCTCCAAAGAGTCAGTAAAAATAAGAATCCACTGCTAGGACCATGGATGACTTATACATTGACTTTGTTTCATATATTAAACAAAACAAACAAGCAAACCACTTAGAAGAAATGGTGAGATAGTTTCTCAGTTTTCATGTTATCATATAGATACAAACAAGATACATAAAATTCTAGAGTTCCTGGAGACCCATTAGTCTTTCCCACCTCACCACAACCCCAAAAAGCTCAGCTGCCTTTGATGCAGACATGTTTGAAATGCCAGCCATTCCCAAACCTGGCCAGGGACCTGAGACTAGAGTAAACAATTTCAGGCATGACCCTCACCAGAGGATGTATAAGCCTCCTTCCCAGTGTCCCCAAAAACATGAGGAACAGGACCTGATTAGAGACAAGAATTAAAAAGAATACTTCGCAAATTTTTAGACCCTCGGTTCTAGCTTGTTAGTTCTCGCCTTTCCACAAGACTCCAAAGAGTCTCCCGAGATGAGGGCAGTGTGTCTATCAACAGCGAAGGAGTCAGAGGAACTATGCCTCGTCTTCAGGACCAAGGTTGGCCAAATGCCAAGAAGAAATGGCACCTGTCCTTAGCACCTTTCTTCTCTTTACTTAATCCTGCCTTACTCATTGCCTTCCACATCCTCCACTGAAGGCACCCAGGAACCTGGCTTTCCCTCCTGGGGATTTATATACAACACCCTGAAGCCACAGCAGCATCCCAGGATGCCCCTCCCCTGGGACCAGCCCCTGTACCCGCAGAGGCTCAACAGTGCTCCCCTGTTCTCTCAGTGCCCTAGTCTGGCTGCTGAGGAATCCAGCCTACGGGGCTGAAGCTGCACATTCCAGATGCTCTAACGAGGAGGGGATGTGTCTCAGCAGGGATGGCCACAGTTCTCACATGATCTATTACTTCATACAGATATAAAGACAGCTTTTCCCTGAAATGAGGACTTCAATTTTCTTTCTTTGGGAAAATAGTTATCTTCTAGAGGGACCAGGAAACATGGCAGTTACTCTTTACCTAAGTATATCATCTGCGTCTGCCTGTTTCACTCCACGTTGAAAAAATATTCAAGAGGGATGGCTTTCTGGAAAAAGGCAGCTGATCTTAAAATCAGTGGCTAAAATATGTAATACAGCTTTCATTGCAGTTTTCATTAATCTATACATATTAAAATATTGCTAAGCATCTTGATGTTTTAAGCAGCAATTTTCAGTGAAGTCTAGGCTGCTCTTCACACTAAGTGCTACAGAACTTCTTCATAACTCATACTGATCTCACCTCATCCCACCCCTCTTCTCTCCCCAGGGAGATTCTGGAAGCCCTCTGGTGTGTGACGGTATTTTCCGAGGCATCACAGCTTTTGGCCTTGAGGGGAAATGTGGAGATCCCCGAGGGCCTGGCGTCTATACCTCTCTCTCAAAGACACATCTCAGCTGGGTAATTAAGACTATGAAGGGCGCAGTTTAGATGCGTGAATTTCATTTCATCTGTTGTCACTTCTACATCTAATCACAAATAAAATCAATTGAATGGCTGCTGCACGTGCTTCTCTATTGCAATGTTCTTGGGCGGATCTCCATCAGCAAAACCAAGAGTCAGAAGGCAAGGACATGGACAATGCAGGAGGGAGATAAGAAAGTCAGGGCCACACCAGTGTCGTCCGTGGGTCCAGGGACAGGGGAGTTTGTGCCTGGACAATGCACTTCACTCTCAGCAGGTCTGTCTGACAGTAAACACAGTGGAGGGCTCAGGCATTCTGAACTGCTCTGGGGTGTAGGAGTGAAAAGGAAAGAGCCTGGCTCCCGCTGTCACACCTCTACACCACTACTCTTATTTATATGCAAGAAGTGAGAGGCCAGACATCAGAAATGACTCAAGGGTAGCTTCCCTAGGCCGACGTGCATTGCCTCTTGGCCTCTGGACTAAGACGAAGCATAGCATCAAAGGCTCAAGGAGAACAGAAATTGGAGTTCTAGAAGTTATAAATGAAGTGCCTGGCCAGCCAAGAAAAGGATGTAACAGAAAGTCAGCTTTGGTAGTTTTCATTTCAGCCTTGGGTTATTCAGGTGATCTCTTGGTTCCCCTTGTCTGTGAGCCTGGGTTGATGTCACCGTCATGGTGGTTACAGTGATTGCCATGTCCTCATAGGGATAGGGTAATGAATTGTGATCTAAACATTTTCTTGGAAAAAAAAATGCCCCATGTTTGCTCAGCATTTTTAATTTAGTGGACAGGCATCATCCCGGTGGCCATTTTGAAATGGGATCATGGGAACAAATTCCTTCAATTTCCATATAAAATGTTTATATGTATTATGTAATTATGCATGTATGTATACACATACATACATAATTCCTGCCATATCCAAAAACATACACTAATAGTCAGCTTTTGAAGCCAATGAAGAAGCAAAACTCAGGCTGATTAAAACACAGGCTTTCAGTGATGGTTGCCCACCAGATTCATGGGCCTATCCAGAATCACCATTGCCCAGGGCCCACCTCTACAGATTCTGAGTCAATTAATATTGGTGTATTCCTCACATTGGCACCCCAACAAAGCTGATAACACAGGATCAGACTCCCTTAATATAAAATGAAGTTTCTACTAGAGGGGTTCTGGGCTGATATTTTTGACATCTCATAATCTTTAATATGGATTTAGGATTTTAATTAAATTCCATTTTTTGAAACCAGAACACTTATTTTATGACTGATTGAAATCCTCACGATGAACTGGATGCTGCAACAGCTGCCCTCTTGGGTTTAGGTGTTGTCCCTTCACGGAATCCATGTCTGAATCTTCAATAGACAATTTTCAGGTGCCTCATCTGCCCAGTCCCGGTAGTGTTACATCTTTTAGCCTGGGCACTCCATTTACACTTTCTCTTGCACTTGGCCAGGTAGCCACATTTGCCACAGGTCAACTTCTGAAGGTGGTAGGCCTTAGAGGCACAGCGGCGGCACAATGTGTGCGTCTCACTGTGACACTTTCCAAAGGATGACGCTCCTTTCGTCACCTTGCTTCTGCTGCTGAGGCCAAAGAGACTGGAAAACCTGCATTCCATTTCTTAAATTATTGACTCAAACCCTCGTGCATTGCTAGTTGAAGTACAAATGTGCCTTTCTTCCTGGAAAAGTTACTGGTGTCTGTTGAAGATGAAGCTGATATATTTATAATCTAGCGATTCCACTCTTGAGTACATACCAAACTGAAATGAGTGTGTTGTCCACCAAAGATATGTTCAGTAATGTACATACCAGATTAATTACTAAAACTCCAAACTGCAAATAACTTAAATATCCATTTCTAGTAAGATAAACAAGTTTATACTCATAGGGTAAAATGTATAGCAGTGAAAAGAACGCTGTCGTCTCATGTAACACACATGTGTATTGCAGGATTCTACCTAGCTGGAGTAGGCACAAGTAAAGACCAGTCCATCACGATATAAACCAGAATACAGAGACTGTTCACTGACAGTACACACACAGATCATTTTAGGAAACCAGGAACGTTCACACTCTAACCTGGATAGAACTTACTGTTATCTATTCATGAACTAAGAAATTTGTCCAGCTATCCACTAAGGATTTACACACCTGAAGTTTTTTATTACAAAATTCAAAAAGTGGTTGTAGTCATGGCTTCTATTTTGCATGTTATCTAGACTTGTTCTAATTTCTTTATAAAAACCATATCCCAAACTATGTACTAAAATTAATTAATATCAGACAGAAATGCATTGATGTTTTTCTTAAATGAAGCCCCTTTGGTCACATACCAACATTGACTGTAGAAATGACCTTTGATCACGACAGTGTTATAAGACTGTTAAAACAGAAAACCATAAGTAGAATGATGGGGGACACTTGAAACTGTCTAATGTGTGCATGAGAGAGAGAGAAAGTTGCAGTTTTAGGTGCCCTAAATTTTTCTAAAGAAGGAACTACTAACCTTACAGAGTTAAAGGAAGGTGGGAAAATTAATTGACAAACTGATTTTGAATTTGGCAAGAAAAATTCTGATTATACATACGACACCCTGCTCTACAATAATCGGGCTTGTGTTTTGTTTTATGGGAGGAATAAAGGGGAAGGCATGTTTTCTTTAAGAGCCAGGTGTGGTGGCCCACACCCATGAAGCCAGCATCCGGGAGGCGGATGCAGAAGAACTGTGAGATCGGGGCCTGCCTGAACTAGGTACCACTGTCAACAACAGCCCGAGCTGCAAAAGAAAAGTAAAAACAACGATGAAAGCAAACCATGTGCTCCCCTGGCACTCCTGTTTTATTGTCCATCGGGGGAAAGTGTGCTGAAACTAAATAATCAAAGTTTCACATAGTAAATTAAAAAAAAAAAACTACAATCATGTTAATATCGAATAAGTAATACAGACTAACACCATGAATCCAAGCACAGGTAACAAACATCTAGTGCACACACCTTTAATCCCAGCACTCGGGAGGCAGAGGCAGGCGGATCTCTGTGAGTTCAAGGCCAGCCTGGTCTATAGAGCAAAATCCATGACAATCAAGGCTACACATAAAAACTCTGTCTTGAAAGAGAGAGAGAGAGAGAGAGAGAGAGAGAGAGAGAGAGAGAGAGAGAGACAGAGAGAGACAGAGAGAGACAGAGACAGAGACAGAGAGACAGAGACAGAGAGACAGAGATAGACACAGAGAAGAGAAAACAAACATTGTGTGCAGGGAAAAAAAAAGGAAGAAAAGAGCAAGAATTCCAAAGGACAAGCAAAGCCTAACACTGGAGCCATACAGAAGACAGGCAGAGGTCGCCAGATGCTGCTGACTGACTTTCTCCCCTGGCTTGCTCAGTCTGCTTTCCTGTAAAACCAGGCCCGACACCCACAGTGAGCCTCCACAGCAATCATCAATCAAGAAAATGCCCTACAGGCTTGCCTGCAGGACAATCTGATGGAGACAATTCCTCCAGTGAGGCTCCCTCTCCTCAGATGACTCTAGCTTGTGTCAAGTTGACAAACACACACACACACACACACAAACAGCACACTGAACTGCTGTAAGTGACCTCCTGGCTGTCTTGGCCTCTTGTGACTTTTGTCCTAGGATGGTACAGTGGGAAAATCCTTATTCGATGCCAGGTTATCAGCATGTTCTTGGACTTCCCAGCCTCCACAACCCTGAGCTAAACAAATGGCCCGTGTTTCTAAGTTACACTGTCTTGGGCCTTCTGTTACAGCAGCAGAAGACAAAGACTGGAGGAAAGCGGTCCTGCAGGAGAGCTAAGTTTGCTTGCCACAGCACACAGCGTATGGCGGGAGGCTGGCAGGGGCTTTTCAGATCCGGAAGTTGTACCAGCAGTGCACTGAGTTTGAACCAATGGCAGGAAAGGAACTCAAAAAGGAGAAATGGGAAAGGCAGTTGGAAATATGATGGAAGGACTTAGAAAAGCCAGGCAGGAAAGAACTGTTTAGAACTCGTTTTTACTAAAACTGTGAAAAATGAATCTAGAAAGAGGAAAGAACAGAAGACAGAAGAGGGGGAAAGGAGAGAGGAAGAGGAGAGAGGGAGAGGGAGACAGAAGAAAGCCGGACCGTCTCTGGGCTGTGGGGTGGGAAGAAGTACAGAGACGCCAGCCTGAGAAGAATCGGGCGAGGAAGAGCCGAACATCACAACTTCCGATCCCCATGACCTAACAGAGAAGGAAAGCCTGCCACACTGTTCTCGGCTACGACTGGCTGGGTGACGGGTGGCTCTTCCACACACAAGCTGTCCCATGCGCCAGGGTCTCATCTGGACTTGAGGCCAGGTGCAGCACCCTGACTCTGTGACCTGTGGGAGAAAGAGGATGCATCTGGAGCCAAGTTACAAGGGTGGCCCATGAAAACTAAGTAACCTGAGCCGGGACCAGCATCTCTCCCAGGGTTCCCTGTACCCGCCAAGTTCACCATCCAGGCCATCCAGGTCTTTCACCCAGCATCTGAGGCTAACTAAGTTTGTTCTCCAATGCTTGTTCCACCTTCCTGCTCCCCCTACTCATCCCTACCCCCTCCCAGCCCCCACCCAAACCTACCCACCCCCGCTCCCACCCCACCCTGACCAGTGACTTGTGGCTATCGTAAGAAATGCCCACAAGCTGGGTGGTTACTCACCAGAAACTGACTCTCCCACAGTCTGAGGTTGAAGTGTGAAGTCTAGGGGTGGGTGGGACGGCATGCCCTAAGAGTCTCAGCCTTGCCACTTCCGGTTCCTGACAGCTGCAGCCATTCTTCGATTTGTGCCCACACCACTCCAGCCTGCCTCTGTGAGCACACTGACTTCTCTGTGCCTGCTCTCGGATTTTCTTCCGAGTCACAGGATACTTGACACTGGATTTAGGCCTGCCTACATAACCCGGGACAGCTCCTCCCAAGACCCTGAAACTCATCACATCATGAAAAACCCTCTGTCCACAGAAGGTCACAGTCACAGCCTACAGAGATTTCACAAAGTACCTTTAAGGAAACGGAGCTTCAGCCCACACTCTTGTGCCATTGCCATTGGTTTTATCTTCTGCAGTCTCAAATACCCCCTTTCGGGTAGATTCCGAGAAATGGATCACATCAACTGACGCCACTTAAGGCAAAGGGGTCCAAAAGCTCTTCCACAATGCAAGTAGGAGACTTGCGTACAGGATTCTGGAGCTGTGGGTTCCCCTCTGCTCTTCTATTCATTATTCCCAAAGAATATTCTCAGTTATGATTGCTTTCTACAAGGTTGATAGATATTAAAAATGAGAACAGCCTTTAACGGTCACATTAGTTGGGGAACTCTGAGTTAATATCAAAGTCAGCTGTTTACTTCAGAACTCATTTTATTTTAGGGCTGCTGTATGCATTGGGGCTGTTTGGAGAATGAGGCTATAGTGGGTAGCATTTCTCAACCTCAGCTGACTCGCAGTCCTTTTGACTTTGGCATGACAAGGTACTCAGCAGTGTCACCTGGAAAACACTTGGCAAAACCTAGCCTAACCCAACAGTGGCCTTAACAATCAAAACCTTGGGCCAAAACAAACAAAGATAATTCCATGAAAGAGGCTAGGGATAGGAGGATATGAAAGATTACAAGGCCAGATGAGGTTTGAGTAGGGAGGTATTTGGTGATACAACTGAAATCAAACTTGGAAAGGGTTACCTTTTCACAAAAGTGGTATTTCTTACAAGTCATTTGAGAGCGGGACTCTGAGACATCATCTTGTCCTGTGGTACAAGATCTTCAGCACAAAGGAGTGTGTATGCACTGATTGGATCCTGGAAGCGACATAACCTAGGTTCTGGACCCTTGGGAGTCTTGTTGCACCTACATATCACCCCCTTCTCTTCACACAACACACACACACACACACACACACACACTACACACATAACACATGCACCACTATGTGATATTTCAAGGGGAGCATGGGACTAGCTCTTTAAGTGTTGTTACATGAAATTATGTTCACAGAATAATGCAGCCCCTTAATTTATGAGTGAATAAAATGATGTAGAAATAATAAGCATCTCACACAAGGTCACACCATGAGTTAACAGCAGAGCCAGAACTAGGACCAGTTCAATGCTCCAACATTAAGCCAAACTCCAAAGGGAAATCTCTTTTTCTATTGCAGGCCATTATCTTTTTATTTTTCATTTAAAACTTTAAGAAAATGAACTTGATATAGTTGTTTTTAAATGACATAGAACCAGGGCAGGAGAGAAGGCTCAGCAGCCAAGAGCACACACTAACTACTCTTGCAGAGGACCTGAGTTCGATTCCCATCACCCATGTCAGCTAGCTCACAACTGCCTGTAACTCCAGCTCCAGAGCATCTAACACCCTATTCTGAACTCTGGGAGCACCTGCACTCACATATGAATATACTCATCCACATCGATACATAATTTAAAACAAATATTTAAAAAATAAACAAAAAGGTATATAGAACCTTGCACTAAAGCTTTTCAGTCATTTTATCCTGTTCTCGTTTTGATAGTCTATTTTATTGATATATTTATGTTGTTTATTTTGACCACCCTAAAATATGTGCAAGAGAGTTACCTCTTTGAAGAAGTGGGAAATTAAATGACTTTAGAACTAGGAAATTTTTAGCTGGGGAATAACATACTTGCCCAGCATGTGCCAAGCTCTGTTTGATCCCAAGTACAGCAAGAAAGAAGAAAGGAAGGGAAGGAGGAAGGGAGGGAGGGAGGGAGGGAGAGAGGAAGGGAGGGAGAAAAGGTGGGAGAAAGAAGAAATTCTGTATATATAATGAACTCACAAACTTAATTTTAACAATTTTAGAAGGTCACTTTAAGATAAAGCCACAAAGAAGGAATGTAAAATAGACCCTCTCTTGGGGCTGGACAGATGGTTCAGCAGTTAAATCTGTGCACTATTCCCATACCACCGAGCACTCCTTGTTGGGTGGTTTGCAAGCACCTGTAACTCCAGCTCCAGGAGGATCTAATGCCTCTACCCCGCCCCCAGGACACCTTCACCCACAGGTGTACACACCCACAGACACACAAGCATAATAAAAAAAGGTTTTCAAGTGATTTCCTTTTTAAAAAATGATATCAAATAGTCTCACTCTCACACTTCTCCGAGTCTTTTTGCTGCTATCCTTCCTCGTCTCCTGGACAGAAAGTTCTTATAAGAAGAAATATTAAATAGTTGCAGTGTTAGGTACATACAGGAAATTGTCACTTGGAGAACCCTCTTGCCAAAAAGTTAAACACTCCCATTGATTTCTGCCACAAAGTTCCAAGCACAAGAATCTTTAAAAGTTCACTTCTAACTTAAAATAATGCTTTTTAATCCACACTCACAGTAATGTCTTTATTATATCCAATAGATAAAATGAGCAATTGGAAATGACTTTTTACCCACTATGTGTTAAAAAGGAAAAGGAAAGAAGAAAAAAAGAATGGAATGGAATAGCAAAGAGGGAAAATCCCATATGTTTTCAAAAGCAAAGTTTGAAAGCTAACTTGACTTGAAGAGAAACTTCTTGAAAAACGACACGGGCATGAAAGCAACAGTGTTCTTGAGCCCTTTCGGAGCATGTCAGCGACAGTCCTAACTCACTAGGTGGTGGGAAATGACACCTTCACCTCAGACGAAGATATGCTTTACGGGGAGGTTGTGGCTTCAAATTCTAAGAATATTGTTGCTGTAAGTTTTGTTTTCTACATACAAGTGTCATCAATGACACTACATATTGATCCTTTGCTCTGAACCAAAAAAGCTGCATCAAAGACAGGTCTTACCAGCAAACTAGACAGTTACTTACACCCGGCTGTCTTTTTAATGTAAAAAAAACTAACTTTTTGAGAATGTTATTTTGAGAATGTGTATTTTGATTGCGTTCACCTCCCCCCAACTCCTCCCCTAACTCTCCTCAGACCCTCTCTCATCTTCCCCTTACCTCCCAACTTTCTGATATCTTTTTTTTAAACACCTCCTGAGTCCAATCCGTGCTGCCCTCATACTCACAAGTGTGGGACCATCCACTGGACCTTGATCACCACACCCTTAAAAATAAAAAATGGACTATCCTTCCCCCCGGGAGCCATGTAGCTATGACTGTCAATAGTGTTCCGCTGACTTGAGCTCATGCAGGTTTTGTTCAGGCAGCCACAGTTGTGAGTCCATAAGCACAGTGGGACTGTCATCTACAGAAGACAGCTTCTCTCCAGAAACTGACTAAAACATACACATTCAAGGAAGAGGAACCGGGACTCTTCTAAGAGATGCACAAGTATGGTCAAACTTAGAAGCATTCGTCTCCGTGTTTGGAGGTGGGGTAGCTGTAAGATTTTGCCCTCTATTGATGTTGAAATCAAAGAACTAGGCTTTCATCAGAGCTTTCCCACTTGATGCAGCACACTTTGCCGTGGTGTGTGGCATTTACTCACCAAAGAACTCACCCAACAGCATGGGGCAGGCCCACAGAGCCACAGCACTCTTGGGAGCACCTTGGCCTGTTGCAGTCTCCTTTGTCTTAGGTATCGAGATGAGGGAGAAAATCTACAATGAGGACCACAAAACACTGAATGCTAGCAACTTCTGGTGCATGATGAATGTGCCTACACTGGTTCTAGACTCTACGTTCTGTTCTGTTCACTCTCCCTCCAGCCACATGAGGACTGGGTATTTTTAGAAATTATATCCATCCTGAGAAAGTTTATCCCAAGTCATCCAAGGACCAAGAAAACAAATAGGCCCCAGTGTAATGAACCAGGAGATTTAAATCGTGACCACTGGCCAGGGGTAGCCAGCTAACTCTCAAGTTTTGGAGTTAAACTGTGATGGGGGAAACAAAACAGAGAAGGAAGAGATGGAGGGAGGAGGGTAAAGAAGGAAGAAGAAAGAGAGAGAGAAGAAACACAAAATAGATTAACTTTGGACTCATCAATTGAGAGATTTTACCAAAAAAAAAATTCATAAGAATAGGAATTCCTTTTGGCCTCAGAAGGGAAGGAAGAATGGGATCCTACGTTCTATCATAAATTGTTTTCATAAGATTCTAGATGTGGGATGAAGATGAAGCTTTCCTGTGAGTGTGTGCTTGGAGTCTGAATGCTCTTCCCAGTATTTACATCCAAAACATGTAGGTGTCCATCCTTCATTCCTCCTCCAATGGCAAGGACCTCAGATCGCCAGGGACACCACTCCATGGCCTGTAAAGTTCCAGGTAAGAACACAGGCAGGTGAGCCCTGGAGAAAGCAAGATCACCTGGGTGATGTACACAGAAGTCTGCAGCTGCAGCAGCTCTCCCGGGTGAGGGCAAATACACCCCTCAGAAATTATTCCCCCAGGATGAGAAACCACTGCTGTAAGGGAAGACACCCAATAGAAGACTTCCCTAAATGATGCTAACAATTATCAGTCAGTCAGTATTTTTAGCATTTAATGGAAAAACTGCACGCAACACACCCATTCGTCAGAACTCTGCGGCTGGAGAAGCCCATGGCTCTTCCGGGTTCTGTGCTAAAGGGCAGCCTCTGCTTTGTGACCTGAGTCCTGGTCGTCCAGATAACAGTACGTTAAAGAAAGCTGCACATGACTACCTGTAAATTCAGATCTCATGCGTCTCGAATCCCAGTACACTTCAGAAGAGCAATTATTTGCAAATAACTCTAATCAACTGAACATCAGGATTCATAGCTCACATCTGTACTGGTAACTGGGATGGCTAATAACTTTAAAGAGTGTTTTAACAACTATTTTGGTTGGATTCATCTGCAAATCTTGTCACTCATCGAAGAAACTTCTGGGACTCAAAATATTTACAGAGTAACAAACTGAGTTTATACTGATTTGTTCTCCTATTGATTAGTATGTAAAACCTTTCTGTGTTTTAACATACTTTACATCATTCCCATTTTTAAGGGTTTTAACTTTTATTTATACACATGTGTGCATGTATGTTTGTGCACACGTGTGCCGGTACCTGAGGAGGCCAGAAGCAGGTCTTGGATCTTCTGGAACTGCAGTTACAGGAGCTGTGAGCTCTGTTGTGGGTCCTCTGCAGGAGCAGCAAGTGCTCTGAACTGCGGAGCATCTCTCAGGCCCCGTGACTATCATTTTCACTGGTCTCCTTCTATCCCATCAATTGTGGTCCTGATGCTGGATTTACTCTTTTTATTTTATTTTGGTTTGGTTTGCATAGCGTTAGTTGACATTTTTAAACAGAAGTGGATCATTTTGTTTGTTTCATTTAGTGCTTGCTGTCATCTAAAACAAAATGTATCTTTTTGTTTCTGACAAAAATCTTTAGGTAAATTCCAAATTTCAAAATACTTTCAAAGCTAACATAACAGCTTTTCAAACAACTACGTTTTTATTCTGATTTGGTTTTTCAAGATGGGGTTTCTCTGTGTAACAGTCCTGGCTGTCCTGGAACTCGCTCTGTAGACCGGGCTGACCTTGAACTCACAGAGATCCGCCTGCCTCCGCCTCCAGAGTGCTGGGATTAAAGGCTGTGCCACCACAGCCGGCTCAATTATAAATTTTAAAGCAACATACACGCACACACACACACACACAGCACACTAGTGTGTTCCTGGCTGAAATTATTTGAAATTTAACATGTTACTTTATATCTAGCAAAATGTAATTGTGAAATAATCATGTGTGATTTATTTTGCACTTCTCCTTGGCAAGAATGAGCTGTCCTGATGCTGTGTTCCTCTAGTGCTTTTCTTGTAAATTAATCATCTTTTAAATAGTTACACTTGCAGCATTTCTTACAAGTTTGAGTCCATTTTCTTTCTTTTTTTTAGATGTATTTAGTTTCTTTTATGTGCATGAGTGTTATACCTACATATATGTATGTATGTATGTATGTATGTGTAACATATGTGTGTCTGGTGCCTCTAGGGGTAAGAAGAAGGGATCCCTGGATCCCTGGATCCACTGGATCTCTGGGAACGAGAGATACAGGTGATTCTGAGATAATACATTAGTGTTGGAATCTGAGCCAGGTCCTTTGAAAGAGCCAGGAAGTGGTGGCGCACATAAAGTCTGGGGGAACTCTGAAGAAAAAAGAACGTGGATCTCTGTGCAACATTTTAAATTTGGGATCAAAATAGATGCTTCTAACAGCTTTAATATTGTGCTAATAGTCATGAAAAAGACAAAATTAGACAATTACAAGATTCCCCTGGGTAATTTACATATGATATCTAAGAAATGATATTTCTCTTTCAAGAATATCTCGAATTAGTCCAGGAGCATGGCTTTAATAGGTTCTTGTTGTAACATGTTAAGCAGGATTTTTTATTCACTTTTCTGACAGGTGTCTCCCTGTTAAGCTTCACTTCCATTCTTAGTGTTGTCCATGTCACTAATACATAAAAAGAACTCTCAACACTCACTGAATGTCTCAGAAAAATGCAGCATGTTTCAGAGCCATGATGAAGATCCTACATTCTCCCACAGACTATGAACTCAGGGCTGGTCTGATGTTCTGTAAGGAGCAAGGAAACGAACTTCTACAATTATGGATGCAATTTCTCAACATCTGATGTCATACTTTCTTCAGTATTCAGGCACAACCCTAACTAACATCTCGACTGACAGTATGGGCTCTGGGACTCGGTTACCTGGGTTTAAATCCTGGCTCAGTCACTTGTTAATCACGTGACTTCACTCTAGTGCCTCAGTTTGCTCCTCTGAGAAGAAAATTGAAATAAGAATCCCCTATAACAGGAATTAAAACAAGATTGTGCCCATCAAGTATAAAGCACAGAGCAACCCAAAACAGCAGCTGTGGTTACAAGTTCATGTTCCTGTGGATAACAAAATCAATCCTTAATGATGTCAACTGCAAAAATAGCACTTGCACAGAGCTGACCTGACCACACCAACCAAGGGATTTGAAGTTTGGCCTGAAAAATCCCAAGTTATAAATTTTCCAATTTACTTCTCAGCTACTTAACTGGTCTGTAAAAAGCTTTGAAACCTTACCGACTTAAATCTACCTAGAGAAATATAATGCAGGGATGAATGCTAGTACTAAAAGCAATGTATATTGATACCAATTCTATAGCATCATAGAAGTAATTCACACAACTTCCCTGGTTAAGAAGAAGCTGTTAAATCACATCAGTGTTCTTGATGTCCTACGTCATTGGCCTCACTTGGGAAATTAGAAACACAAATAATACCCCCCATGCCCTAATATGAGCAAATGCTGGAGGGGCACAGTGATCTCTCTTCATGAGCCCTGCAGGGGAGTCCAGTGAACACTCATGTTTGAGTGCCATTGAGCAGGATCATCTATGCAGTCCCTCCCAACTCTAATGTCATTAAGTCTACAAATCAGAAGGCCCCCAAAAGTTTAACATTTTCCATATATACCAATAAACACTAGTTTCTGGCCAAAAAAAACGTCCCTTTTGCAGGTATTACTAGATACAAAGAAGCTTTTTGCTTGGAGAGAGTTTCTCAAATTATCTGAATAATGAATTGAACTTCACACTGAAGGCATGGTCACCGCATATGTGTGCCCTCTAGAACACATGTCCGAAGACCCAAACACCTGTCAGGGCAGAAGGGCTAAGAGATACAAAGCCTAATGGGCTGTTTTGTTTCACTCTTAATTTTTTCTTTAAGTGTTATGGTTCTATCCACTCCTAACTCAGTGGTCAGACAGACAGACAGACAGTTCAAACACGATCTGTTTACCTGCTGAGGGTGCAGTGGTTCCAGCTCAGGGCTCCAACTACTGACAAGTGGCCAAGCATGTTTCTCAGCCGCTTTCTAGCCATTATATCCCGTAACCGGAAAACATGACCAAGCATGTTTCTCAGCACTTTTTAGTGATTATATCCATAACTGGAAAACATAAACAAGCAATAGAGTCCATGGCACTGCCTTTTCCCCAGCCCACCATGTTCTCAAAGGTCTCAGAGCAAATTACTAGATACAGGCAACCTGCTGTGAACTAAGAGAAAACTCAGTACCACTCATTCTAATGGCCATCCTGCTCTGACTACGTACTGGGGTCACGTGAGGAGTATTGTCCTGTGCCAGCAGTTGTGGTTTAATTGGTGAGGTAGAACCGGAAAGTGTGGCATTCGTGGTAAAGCTCCTAAAATGAATGCAATGTGCAGCCAAGGACTGAGAATCATTATTGAGCTTCTAACATCTTGGAAACTGGGAATTCTTGTGGTCAATCTATACAGTTCCAACAAACACACAGGTGGGGTATTTCTCACCCAAAGCTTGGGAACAAGAAGTGTTTTGGATTTTGGAGCTTTTGGAAACATTTGTATAGAATGTACCTGTTGTACAGTCCTACTCCAAAATGCAAGATGCTCTGAGGTCTGCCGCATTTTTATTAGTCTGTGTGGATAAAAGGGTGAGTCAGAACTCAATTTGCTACCAAAACTCCATTCTTCCCTGGTATAGATGATATTGTGACTCAAATAAGAAAGGCTAACTGTGAGGGAGGAAGACATCGTGATGCAAGCTGGTCTCCAAGGTTATCCAGCACCTGGGCAACATTCTTTATGCTGCTGAAAAAAAAAATCACGATGACAGTTACATGAGGAATTAGGCTAACAAACACCTGACAGATGCTTGTCTCGGGCAGTCATTCAGGAAATAAAAATCCTATTACACCATTGTGCTCCTATCACAGCTTCAGATGAACAGAACCTGAAAAGTCACGTTCTCTCCTGGGTTCCCAAACTAGAGGCTTTGTAAGTCCAACCTGAGTTTGAGAGATTTTTTTTTTCAAAAAATGAAAGATGACAGACAGGAAGATTGTGAGGGAAATGAAGGAAAATACCCTTAAGTCTTCAAGAAATGCCATTTGGAAGAAAACAATTCTGTCTCTCCTTGCTTCCCACAGTTCCAGCTACCTCACTTAATCTAGTTTCTCTATATTAATATGCTATCTCTATATTAATATGTTATATAGTACCTACACAGAGGACATCAGGAGGAAATGTTTCTAGTACCTGCACTTCTCCCTCGCTGGTGCCAACAGCCAGGCACGATCCCTCTCTGATCCAGGACACAGACGATGCATAATTACAGAAGAGGCTTTAGTCTATTATTTTTCAATCCCACTGTGGTTTTGTCTGTTCCAGATGTATACAGGGGATCCGAGGGCTACAGCAACAAGATTTTGAGAATTCCAGTCTAGGATATCGAGGTCTATAAGGAAACAAACCTGAATTAGCATGATTATGCAGCCAAATGGAAGGGAAGACAGAGCGCTGGGGCTGATGAGATGGCTCAGCGGTGAAGAGCACTGGCTGCTCTTCCGAAGAACTCAGGTTCAATTCCCAACACCCACGTGGCAGATCACAGCTCTCTGTAACTCCAGTTCTAGGGGATCCATATAAATATACATGCAGGTAAAACACCAATGCATGTGAAATAAAAATAGGCAAGTTTTTTAAAAAGTTTTTTAAAATGGAAAGGGAGAGAAATCAATACTTTTGCCATGGACAGATGTAAAACAAAGTCCTGAACCAAAGCAGATCATTGAAAGATAAAATCTTTCATTCAAAGATAAAAGCTGAAACATAATCTGGTTCAAGACCCATAGTCTGATGAGCAATGCTTAGCATCTATGCTCAAATAAACCTGTGTAAGAACATCATTTTTTGACTTAGTGTGTTCATCCACCATGGTTAGTACAGATGTATCTCAGCTAAGAGGTTTATGAAAACCAATGCCACATAATTTTTATTTTTTTCTTTTTTTTAATTTATTTTATTTTATTTTACAATATAATTCAACTTTACATATCAGTCATGGATTCCCCCATTCTCCCCCCTCCCGCCCCGCCCCCTCCCCCCCCCACCCCCCATTTCCATCTCCTCCAGGGCAAAGATTCCCCCGAGGATTGAGATCAACCTGGTGGACTCAGTCCAGGCAGGTCCAGTCCCCTCCTCCCAGGCTGAGCCAAGCGTCTCTGCTAAGCCCCAGGTTTCAGACAGCCAATTCATGCACTGAGCACAGGACCCGGTCCAACTGCCTGGATGCCTCCCAAACAGATCAAGCCAATCAACTGTCTCACCCATTCAGAGGGCCTGATCCAGTTGGGGGCCCCTCAGCCATCGGTTCACAGTTCATGTGTTTCCATTCTGCCTTTGGACCTGCCATACCTATATGGGAAATACTATCATTCTTTCTAACTTTAAAAAAAACGACATCAAGTTAAGTATACCTAGAAGAGATAGTGGCTGACTTATGACATCTCAAAGTTCTCAGAAGTTTTCTTTAGCCTACACATATAAGAGCTCTTTTTTAAAGATTTTTTAATATTTATTGACTATTATGTGTGTGTATCGCTTGCACATGTGTATGTGCATAACATGTGTGCAGTACCTGAAAAGGCCAGAAGAGGGCATCTGAAAACTGGAGGTATAGCTGGGTGTGAGTTGTCTACATGGGTGCTGAGAACCGAACCTGGATCCTCTGCAGTGCTCTTAACCACTGAGCCATTTCTCCAGGCCCAGAATTTTATTTTTCAATTATGTGTATATGGGGGTAGGGCAGGGGATATGTGCGCATGAATGCAAGTGCCCGTGGAGGCTAGACAACAGTGTCTGGTCCCAGGAGTTGGAATTATAGGTGGTTGTGAGCTGCCCCATATGGGTACTAGAAATGGAACTCACATCCTCTGCAAGAGTAACTCTTAACTGCTGAGCCATCTCTCCAGTCCCCTGAGAAGAACTCTTTGACTGCTGTGAGAAAATGTATGTTATGACCACTTAATACCATGTCGAGGAACTTAATTCTTATAACTCATAAGGGCCTATCATGCCTGACACATATCAGCATACAGTTATGAAGTGCTCCAGTTCTGTTATAGGAGACTAAACCCTCTATGGTACATCCCTCCCACTAATAACAACTATTAACTCTTGACAAAAATATTAAAATCAAACCCCTGAGGACCCTTAAAAGTAAAAACAGGTAAACTAAGTCAGGAAGTCAAAGCATGAAGAAGGAGCCTGCCCACCCACAGAATTTTTCAGTTTTTTTTTTCTTGTATGACTTTGTCTTAACCTAGCACCTATGGTGAGGCCTCTAAGAGACCGCATCATCTCTGTGATCAAAGACAAGGAGTCTGGGAGGCCAAAGTGTGAGGAAAACCTTGAACAAAAGAGAACCAAGGAAAAGTGTCCTCCAGATGTAAGTGCAAGAGCTCACACATGTCTCATCTAATTGTGGAGTGGAGAAGAGACTCCGGGAAGCCTAGCAAAATCTGCGAAAAAGAAACAGAGATCTAAAACATTTATCCAGGTCTCAGCTGGACTCAGAGCTACGTGCATAAATGATGGGCCCAAGTCAAGCAGCCAAGGCTTATGAAATGGATCTGAGGGGCTGAAGAGCTAGCTCAGTGGTTAAGAGCACTGACTGCTCTTCCAGAGGACCCAGGTTCAAATTCCAGCACTCACATGGCAGCTCACAACTGTCTGTAACTCCAAGATCTGACACCTTCACACAAACATACAGGCAGGGCAAAACACTAATGTACATAAAAATAAATAATTTTTTTAAATGTATCTGAGATTTTAAACACAAGCCAGAGATGGAAAGACCAGACCTAAAGGATAACCCTAGCTAGGGCAAAAGTATCAACATTCTCAACAGGATTCAAAGTGAAAACAATATAATATGTAATGTCTAGTGCATGATTCAAATACTTAACACATGTAAAGAGAAAACAATCAATAGATGAAAACCCAAGATGATCTAGATATAAAATGGTCAAATAAAGGGATAAAAAGCCTAAGTATAAAATTGATAAAATAGAAACTACAAAACAAATGTCTGAAACAGAAAAGCCATAAATGCAAATGTTTAAATTAAATAAAACATGATATCTAAAACATTCCATTGATGGGCTCAATAGCAAAATAAAAACAGCAGAGTAAAAAAGTGTCAATGAACTTGCTTGTGCAATAATATTCAAAATCTGACATATACATAATTAGAGCCAAATCCTGGAACCAGAAGAAAGAGTTTTCATCACAAAGGAGAGAATCCAAAAACCAATGAACCAGCATCTTTCAAATACTGAAAGTAAAATCTTCCAACTCAGAATTCTGTCCAGCAAGGATGTCATGAAATTGAACATGAACATCTGAGAGACGTCTCTGTCAATTGAGCTGATCAATAAGAAATGCTAAAAGGAGCCCTCTGGAATAAAGAGAAGTTATTGAAGAAAATCTCTTAGTTGATCTGGCTATTTGACTCCACAGGATTCAGAACACCTAGAAGATACAACTCAGCTATGTGTTGTGAGGATGATAACAAAGAAGCCAGCTGAGGGAGGAAGACATGCTCTCAACGTGAGTGACCTCTCCCAAACAGCATCCCAGATAGAGAGCCAAGGACGGTGCAATGTGGGCCTTTGCTTCTTCTTCCTGACCGAGTACATCTGTTGCTGATGCTGATGCTGATGCTGCCCTCACCGACCTCAGGCTCTGCTCTAGCCTTCAGCCCTGTGGACTGAGCAGCTACGGACTCTCAGCCTGCTCATGTATGGACAGTCATTGCTATACTACCCTGCCTGTATAAGGCAATATAACACAACCCTTTTTATAATGGATCTACATTCTACAGGCTTGAGTTCTTCAAAGAACCCTGCCTACTACTGGGAAAAAAAGTTTAAACTTTAAAAATTAAGGAGAACATTAGAATTGACCAAAAAAAAAATTTGAATAAACACAAAATGAGCATGGTTTCCCTCTTAAGAAATTTAATTTTTAAAAAAATTTTACGTGTGTGTGTGTGTGTGTGTGTGTGTGTGTGTGTGTGTGCTGTGCGAATACATGTTAAAATGTGCCTGTGTAAATGTGGAGGCCTCAACTTATGTTGAGAGTTCTCTTCAATCCTTCCCCTTCTTTTATTGAGTCAGAGTCCCTTGCAGAAGCCAGAACTCCTCAGTTCTGTCTAGTCTAGCTAGCCAGCTTGCCCAGGGGCTCCTATCTCCCCTCCTGAGTGCTGGGATCACAGGCAGCCAGCCAACAATGTGCCTGCTCAGCATTACATGGGTTCTGGGGTCCAAGCTCTGGTCTCCATGCTTGCATGACAAGCCATTCAGCTACCAAGTCATCTACTCAGCCCAGAGTTGTATTTTATAAAATCAAAGTCTTAACAGTGGCAGGGTTTTCAACAACTGTCATGTAAAACACACGACAGATACAGTAACTTGGGAACATGTAGATTATAATGTAGTACCTACAGCAGTAAATATTAACACACGGTAAAGAAATCAATTAAGGTAGGACAGAAGTAGAAAATAGGCAAGAAATGAGCCTTGGGCACACCAACATTTAGAGCATAGAGAGACAGAAGAGGACCAGGGGCCAGCCAAAGGGTGGTTACAAAGCCAGGAGGCCTGATCTGTCCATTTTAAACAGACACTGAAGCAGCAGCTCCAAGAGTCATGAAACAGGCATCAGTCAGCTGCCTCCGGTTGGAGGTATTTAGAAGGGCAGTTTTTGATGAACAGGATGGTGAGGTTTAGAATTTCACTGCAGGGGGTTCAAGACAGCCTGCAGAGACAGCTGCTGTCAGTATGAACATCTTTTGACAAGTTTTAGTCTTGAGGGGAGGAAAGAAAAGAGCTATGGCTTGAAGAAAAGGTGTGCACAAAATTTGCCTTTCAGTATGAGTGTTTTGAGTTTTTAATATTTCTTGAGACTTTATATCCCCTAATGGTCATGATAATAAAGTCTCTGGGAGAAAGCTCTGAGAGAGTAACGGTGGAGACCTGCTTACTTCTGCTCATTCCTCTTTGTGGATGTTCCCCCTCCCTCTGCTGTCCCCTCCCTCACCAGGAGAGTTCACCACGGCCCTTGCTCTCAACCCTAATCATCCACTCTACATGACAGTTCATTCTTTATTTCAGCCACTGACTTCACTGTGATCTGTCAAAGCTCCTCCATGTCACACCAACTCCTTCAGTGAAGGATTTGAAGCAGTTTTCTCTCCCCAAACTGTCTTCCCAATGGTGCCACTCTCCTGCTTCAAAACTTGTAACAACACTAAATTCATTCTTGATTCTTTGGTAGCTCTCTCCTGCAAAAAAAAAAAAAAAAATGTGTTCTGTATTTCATGCATATAACATCATATATACACATGCACACACACACACACACACACACACACACACACACACACACACTGTAAACTGTCTTCATTCTTTTGATATTTGTCTTAGTTAACAAATCCCAAATTAAATTTCTACAACTGATTCTTGAATTTCCACATGATCTGCATTTACCTACCAGTGGCTCAGTCCCACTATGTCCTCTTTGCTGCCATTACCAATAATTCCCAACATAATGCCTTTGCTCATGCAGCATCAAATATGTTCTCATCTACCCTCTACACTTAAAAGTCTTACTCATCTTCCTTGAGGCAGCTTAAGTCTGGATAGCTCTAGAGTATTTCTGAGCTCACTGAGATCCATAACTCCATATTTATATTCTACATTGGCATGTTGGCAGTCAGTCCTGTGTGAGTTAGCACTGTCTTCCAAACTAGACTATGAGAGCCACTTACTAAACCCAATGAGACTGTTTAACGGCTTAGACATTGCCACAGTGAATTCCATGTGTAAGAGTAGGTCAACATCAGGACAGTTCATTCTAATATAATTTCAAAAATATACTAGTGAGTAGCAATACTCATGTCCCACCAACAAAACCCATTACTGAAAATTAAGTAGTACCCAAAACACGATAGTTACATTAACCATTGCTGCATGTTACATCATGTGGGCACGAAACATACGGACCATCTGGCTCTTCCAGAATCAGACTTTGGTTTTATGCCAGAGCATTGGCTGCATCTTGTTATTTCAGCTGCTCAACTGGCAGTCTAAGCAGTGACTTACAGTAGTCATTTCAAAAACCTGTGAGATGAAGCTTCATCTCCGGTTGGCATGTGGAATGGTGGACACCACTGAACCTCTTAAGATAGAAGAATTCATCTCCAACTCCATCTCTACAGCCTGCAGGAAACAAACAGTTCTACAGATCTCTAAGATCCCACAAATACAAGAATTCTCCCATGGGTATCAAGAGATTACAGAGTGAAAGAGAAAATAGTCACTCTGATAAAACTGTGACATAAAGGATACAAGAGGAAAGAAAAGAAAAGGAAAAAAAAGAGTTCAGTATGGACTTTAAATAAGAGTTCAAAATTATTCAATGGCACTTTTCAACAAAGAATACATACATGGCAAAAATAAGTGTAGACAAAAGTGTCATGAGGAACACACAGAGCACCACATCATGCTTTGAATATTCATTCTGCCATTTGATATTTTTTAAAAGAAAGTGAATTTTGTTTGTTTGCATATCCATCCCAGCCATGCTTACCTAGCAGACCTAAGTCCTATTCTTTGTATAAATAGTTGTTGATTTATTGATTTTAATTTTTTTCTTAATCTTACAATACCAGAACAGTTACTAATTTTTGACTAGTTTTACCCTTGACTATTTGGGTTCATGATTCTATCATTTGTTCAGTTTTAAGTTTTCATCAAAAGACCCCACTAAGTGCAAACCACTGGCACTATTTTTTCATCTCTAGCCCTCAACTCATGATCAAACTGATAATGATACATATATCAACAGGAAACAAGGTAACTCAAGTGAATTGTGGTCTCTGTGACTAAATGGTTTCTGATAAAAGCCTGAAAGTTTCACAGTGTTGTGCCAAGAAAACCAATTGTTACTCATAAATGCTTATCTTGGGGTTCACTATGAATACTTCCAACTGTCAGACTTTAAGGTTACTGGAAACATTCAGGCCTACTAATAAAAGGCCACAAAATTATTTTTTAATAAAATCAATACCCAAAGCATTAACAACAGAGATAAGGATGTAGTTTCATATAGAGTGCTTGCTTAGCATGTACAACAACTTAGACTCAAGCCCCAACACCACACACACACACACACATACACACACACACACACACACACACAATCAATCAATCAATCAATCAATCAATCAACAACAACAAGAACCAAGAACAACAACAAAATATATAAGATCTTATTTAGATCTAATGAGTAATGGGTCATTATACTAAGGTTGCAGGATATAAAGTTAACATATGAAAGTCAATTAAATTCTTATATGCCATCAATATACAACTGGATTTTAAAATTCAAAACAAATAGTATTTATATTATTAGCCAAAATTTTAAATGCTTAAGTATGTCTCCAAAAAAAAGTATATCTATATTTTTTTTAAAAAAACACTAAAAACATTTGTTGAAAGAAAAAAAAGAATGTCTATATAGGGAGGTATTTGTACATACAAGAGTAAGAAGACTCATTATGTCCACATGCAATTCTCCCCAAATTGAGCAACAGATTCAATACGATCACAATCAATCTCTCAGCAAGTTATTTCATGGATATTGGTGAGGTAATTCTAACAGCCATATAGAGACACAAAGAGCAAAAATAGTCTACACATATTGAAGGATAAGAATAAAGTGAAAAGACTAACATTATCCAACTTCAAGACTTATAAACAAGCGGCAGTAATTGGGACATTTCAATATTGACAGAAGAATCAACAAGTTCGATGACAAGATGGAGAGCCTAGAAAGAGACCCACACTAACACCCTCGTCTGGATATTGAGAAAGGAACAAAGACAGTATGATGGGGAACAGGGAACTCTTCAACTGCTTCTGCAACAGCTGGATTCCACATATGAACAGCTGAATCTACACACAGACCTCTCATTCCTCACAAACATAACTCCAAATGGGTCACAGGCCTAAACAATTCCTCTCCTAGAAAGCAGCATAGGAGAAAAGCTGAATGAACTTGGGCTTTGTGATTATTTTTTAAATAGAACACGAAGAACAAAACTCATGAGTGATTTGCGAGCTGGACTTCGATAAAATTTAAAACTTCCATCCTGCAAGACACTGCTGACAGGATGGGAAGCAAGCCATTTTCCACAGTTGATAGAAGACTATTTGCCCAAATGTACAAAGAGACTTTTCGCTGGAACAAGGACTATCAAGATAACTCAGCGGGTAAGGCTTGCTGCCAGTCCTGACAACCTGAGTTCAATCTCCAGAACCCATATGGTGGAAAGAGAAAATCAATTCCCACACATTTTATTTGACAAGTGTATGCATGGATATACTCTATGCCTTATAAAAATGTTACATATATATATATATATACATACAAGTTATGATATAACTTATATATTATCGAAAGTATCAGAATAATAAAGATACATGCTCGCAGCCTTCACAGGATTTTTTTTTTGTTCTGTCAAATAGCATTTTACAAGAAAACAGTTACTGCTGCTCAGACCAGAAGATGCAAAGATGGGGTTAGGGGATTTGCCTAGAGTGTGCCAGGTCCTGGGTTCAAATGCCACAGCAGTAGAACTTCAAAAGAAGGAGGAGGAAGTGGAGGAGGGGAGGAGGAAGAAGATGGGGAAGAGGGAAGATGAGGCAGGGCACCCTTCCAGATAGTTTACTCTGCTTTAAATTATTATTCTAAAAAAAAAAAAGATAAAATTCCTCCTCTCATCCCAACAGTGTATCTATTAAAGCAACCCTACCACCACCACCACCACCACCACCAAAAGAACCTGTACAAACCTGAAACTTTGGTGCTCATTTTTATATATCTAACACCATCTTTCTCCATTTTACTGCCAGGAAACATAGGCTTGAAAACTAAATATGTACAAAGGTCTAGAAAATGAGGCTGTGCTTCTGTGTGTTTTTTATACAATGCCTAAAACTTTCAAAAATTTTAATGTAAAATTAGGAACACAGAAGCAGACACGCTCTTTCGAATTGAGTCTCTCTCTCTCTCTCTCTCTCTCTCTCTCTCTCTCTCTCTCTCTCTCTCCTCTCTCTTTCTCTTCACGTTTGTATCTGGAGTCCAATCCATATTTACAAGCTGTTATTACAAAGGGAGAAATAACAAGAACGTTTCCTAGACATTTACAAAGTGAAGAGCTTGTCATCTCACAGATTGCTCACACAGAACTCAGGGCTGCAACCCTTGCTAACAACCCTTGCTAACAACCCTCACTAACAACCCTTGCTAACAACCCTTGCTAACAGAGCCACAGAGGACACAACACATCCAAAGAAAAGCAAAAGTAGGGAGGAGACAATGAGGGAGGGGCTCGGAGACAAGCACTTTGTGTGTTCTAAAAGTGGCCTGCCCTAAGAAGCTTCTGGAAAATACCACCAGTAATAACCTCACAGAGTTGCAGAGCCATCCAGATAAACTTCCAACCCCTCCATCCTCAGTCTGCCTCCAGCTTTGGGCCCAGCTGGTACACTTAAAAGTTGCAGAACCTGCCCGCCATGAAGCTGCTGGGCCTAATCAGGTGTCAATAAAGCATATAATTTCAGACTTTCAGCTCTTATAAGAGAAGCAGGAGAGAGATCTACAGAGCTCATCCCAAGAACCTCTCAGTCAGTCTCTGCCTCCAACATCACATCTTTCCTCAGGGCTGATACAAAGTGATCTCAGGGTACTTCAGGTAAAGTACATGTCATGGGTTTGCAGAGCCAGTCCCGGGGAATGGCTATATGAGGTTATTTCCTTGACCTCTTAGTTACAAGCAAAGTGACAGCAAGTGACTGAGGTATTAAGACATACAGAAAGACAAAGAGCTGGGCTGCTGGCGCACGCCTTTAATCCCAGCACTCGGGAGGCAGAGGCAGGTGGATCTCTGAGTTCAAGGCCAGCCTGGTCTACAGAGTGAGTTCCAGGACAGCCAGGGCTACACAGAGAAACCCTGTCTTGAAAAACTAAGAAGAAGGAGGAGAGAAGGAGAAGAAGAAGGGCATGTATGGAACTAGACAACATGCTACAACTTTTTTCTGGAAGGCAGATAAAGGATTAGTAGCTGACCACAAAGAACATAAGAAAAAGAATGCTGTTAAAAAAAAATTACTCTAATTTAAATATTAAAACTAGAGTGTCTGGCCGGGCGTTGGTGGCGCATGCCTTTAATCCCAGCACTCGGGAGGCAGAGGCAGGCGGATCTCTGTGAGTTCGAGGCCAGCCTGGTCTACCAAGTGAGCTCCAGGAAAGGCACAAAGCTACACAGAGAAACCCTGTCTCGAAAAACCAAAATAAATAAATAAATAAATAAATAAAAAAAACTAGAGTGTCCTTAGTGATGGAACATGACATGTGCTGTGGTACTGGGGAGGTAGAGGCAGGGAGATTGTGACTTGAAAGCCAGCCTGTGCTACACAAAGAGTTTGACACTGGCCTGAAGTACATGGTGAAACCTTGTCCCAAAAAATATTTTTTAAATGGAGATAGACAAAATTTAAATTTTAGTAACAAGGCTGGTAAGTAATTCATCAGAGGAGAGACAGAAAAAAAGCAATGAGATGAAAAATAGAACAGAGAAGATAGGAAAATCAGAAAATCAATCCAGAAGTATCAATCATTAGCTTAAAATAGAAAGAAAAAAGTGGCAAAATTATGAAAAAATAATTAGAGAATTTTAGTGAATGGAAAGGCCCACCAAATGATGCTTTTTAATGTCCAATGAGGTGGAGGTGGGTATTAATGCCGAGTTTTATCATCCTAAATTCTAGGACACTGGTGGTAGAAGAGGCTGCTAACAGTGGCTGTGGGGGTGGGGGAGGCACGTGGCATACAGAATACAGGAAGTCAGAATAGGATGGGACTTCTGGACACGTGTGAGCTAGAAAAGACAGTGTCTCCACAATGCTGGATGAAATTGGAATTTACAGCCAGTCACACTATGACTCAAATTTGAGTATCATAGATATTTCCAGAACTAGTGGGTCTAGTGTCAGAGAGAGAGGAGTCCCAGGATTATAGCTCTGCAACTGGCCAAGTCAACAGTCTGTTGGTAGAGGGACACCAGGGAAGAGGGAAGTAGAATGAGTTAGAGAGGGCATGGTCGTGTCGTCAGTAGTGAGAAACAGAACATGGATGCCAATCGGAAAGAAGAGCTTCATAGACATGTTAAATGAAAAGAAGTCAAGCAGGAGAAACAGAGTCAGACTAGAGAAGAAGGCTACTTACAGTGAATATAGTTATATAATAATAGGGTATGGACACTGACTACCAAGTCTGGTCTAGTTTTGCAAACTATAACAGAAGCACATCCAGAAACTGGAAAAACAATGAGGCAAGAGGGGCCCTGAGTTCTTGTCTGCTGTGCCAGAGTCCTCAATAGTCTAAAATCATAAGGACTAGCCAAAGAAACAGAGGAAGACCGAAGTCCACAGAGCCACCAGTTACCAGACATGGTAAGAGGACAAAAAAAGTCCCAAGGGCCTGAGCAGCAACTCTAATCAGCAGTAGAAGGTGAGAGAACAGTAATGTTAACAAACTGGCCCAGGCATGAGGCCCAGCGGCACCCCTAATTATTTCATTGAATTTTCACACTTGGACCATCACTTATCCTCTAAGCTCATACTCAACAAGAAAGCATGAATGAAAGGCCTGCTCTGTGTACTTATTTCTTCTTTCCAATGAGTTCAAATAACTAGAATTTATACTCATAGTATATTCTTTCCTCTTGCACAATATGTACACGAAACACGGAAAGAGATAAACACTAGATGAATACTCTCGACTAAAGTATAATTTTGTGGCTTCTCTAGTTTAAAGCCTTTGGGATGAAATACTGCTTCCTTTAGAAGCTAGCCACTGAATTTGGTAAACCTAAAAGTAACTGACATATAACGTGCCCAAAAGACCGTGAGCGAACTCCCGAGAGCTTAAAATCATAAGAAGAAACGCAACAAACAAACAACAGCAAAGACTTGAGGAAAATACTCAGTTAAAAATCTTCTAGAGCATGGCTTCTTTAACTGTAGGTTCTGTGGGGGCTGAGAAGAAATTGGCAGCAGTGAAGGGTTTCTGAACATGCAATGATCAAAAGTTCATTCAAAATTAAACGCGTAATGAATCTAAGTTGTTTCTCTCAATGTTCTCTCGTGTTGCCTCACACAACTTCACCACAGCCTCGGTTCTGAACATACCACATGGGCGCTTTGCCCTGAGAAGTCTGTCATACCACATATGTCAACAACAAACACTGCCCAAACACCTCATCTCAGACTCAAGGCTGTTGTATATGATGAACAGTAGTGTTTTTACTGTGTGTACAAAGGTTTTCTGCTCTTACAGAAACCTAATGGTTTCAGTAAGAAAAACTTCTTGTGTTTTCCTACTATCACCCCTCAGAATGTAAGTATCAAAGGAGTGTATCTTTGGGCTTTGGTTTAAAAACTGCTGCTGCGGAGGAAGATGGGAACACAAGGCTGTGGTGATGTGGAGTTTGCCCTGCTGATTTTCAGTCTTGCCTTGGCCCAGTGTTTCCTAACTACGTCCTGATTCCTTCCCTTTGGAATGGTAATGTATATTTGGTGCTACTGTACTTTGGAAGCATGTAATTTGCTGTTTTTATTTTCCAGGGGGTGACAATCAAGAGCTTGCTTTGAGACTTAGGAGAAACATTGAACTTTGGACTTTTAAACAGTGCTGAGACTGAAAGACTGTGGGGACCCTGAAAGCTGCACTAAATGCAATGTATTGTGATAGAGCCATGAGCCTATGGGGCCCAGGGAGTGGAATGTGATGGTTTAAATGGGATGGCTCCCATAGGCTCATGTTTAAATCCTC
>CABHPP010136841.1:9873-42303 GCA_902168425.1 Peromyscus attwateri
ACCTCTCTCTCTCTCTCTCTCTCTCTCTCTCTCTCTCTCTCTCTCTCTCTCTCCCTCTCTCTCTCCCCCCTTCTCTGTGTCTGTCTCTCACAGACACACACATCACACCACTGAGCACACACTGCTCTAGGCACTTGAAACACTTCTAAGTTAAAAATGAGCCAACAAAGAAGCCCGTGGCAGATGCTGAGTAACAGAAAAGAAAGTCTAGGCAGTTCATCCCTTATCTGCAGTGGATCTGGTTCTAGGAGCCACACTGTAGTGTGGATAGTATCAATAGTATCAAACCCTCTACATACCAAGAACTTTCACTGTCTCTTTGGTATGTCCAAAATGCCAGTGTGTGCCTTGGTAAAATTATTAAGAAAAATAAGCTCACAACCCTGAGGTGCCTGGGTGGCTCATCTGGTTGTTGAGACTACTTACAGATTAATGGACAGGCCTTGTATAGGGTGGATATGCCAGACAAAAGGAAGATCCGGGTCTCCAGTGAGTGGAACTGGACTGCCTGCGGTTTAAACTTAGGAACTGTTTGTTTCTGGAATTTTTCATTGTATATATCTGGAGCATGGTTGACCACAGGCAACCGAGACCTTGAGTAAGGAGGGCTGTGTGCAATAGGTGAGTCAGTAAATAAGGTATTTCCAGAGACCCGAAGAGGTGGACTAGTAATAACCACCGATACCTTTTCATTATTCACTGCAACTCTGAGCATTGTTCTCTTATTAAATTAAAAGTTTTGTTTTTATTCTATGTGTATGGGTGTTTTGCCTGCATGTATGTCTGTGCCCCATACGAGCAGCTGGGGCCTGCAGAGGTCAGAGGAGGGCATCAGATCCCCTAGGACTGGAATTACAGATAGTTATTAGCTACCCTGTTGGTGCTGGGAATCGAACCTGGGTCTCTGGAAGGGCAGCCAGTGCTCTTAACTGCTGAGCCATCTCTCCGGGCTCTCAGCACTGTTCTAAGCATCCTTACTGATAAGGATTCATTTAAGCCTCGTATTAACCCTGTGAGAAAGGGCCTTCCTTCTCCAACAAGGCAACTGAAGAATCAAAGTTGCCAGGAAAGCTGAGGGTTCGAAAATGTTCTCATGTTCATTGTCTGTTAACTGAGACCAATGACAAGATCGTTAGCAGAGAAGTCAAGCTGGACAGGGCAGGGGCACAACTGTCCTTGTCCTGCATACAGTGGGGTTCAGCACATATCTGTGGTAGGAAGGGATGATCACGTGCTCAGCAGGGCCTCAGCCAGACACTGTTCATAGAACCTGCCTCTTTTTAATTCTGAGTAGAGAATTAAAAACACAAAAACAAGAACCAGTGTCTCTGATGGATAGGGACTGTCTGTCTGTCTTTGTGCTCTGACCTGCTCTCCTCCCTCCAGGGCAGACACCTGTAGAGCCTGGTGGGAACCCTGGGTCCTTGGTGCCTCTCTGCCCTGGAGTTTGATGCAATGTGGGACTGTGAGAGTGAGAGCAGGTTCAGACCATTTCTGCTACAGCCCTTGTGGGTTAACATTCTGAGGTTCTGAAACCCACAGAGAAATGAGAAAGGCCACTGTGACGCACCCCAGGCTCCATGATTCTCTTAATATTTGAATGTGTTTGAAAGTTTCCATAACAAAGACATCTGAACATTGACACCACAAGGGCTCCAGGTGTCCTGCTGGGTGGGAGGGAGAGGTGGCCCAGCACTTAACCTCTCCCAGCCCCAAACTAGAAGCCTGGTCCCTCTAGGCTAGTTTCGAAAGATGTCCCCAGGAGTGGAGGATTCGGAGGAAAGTCTGACTGGACACCCTTTCCTCTGGGCAGATTTCACCCAGGCTACAATGAAGGGCATTCACGGCAGGCCTGCTCTCTCTCCCCTGAAAAATGGTCACTGGACTTCAAATCACCTCGACTAGTACTCATCTTCGCGTGAATAACTCACATCCATTCAGATTTCCCAAAGGAATAAATGACTATGTAAAAATCAAGGCAGACAGTAAGCTAAGGGCAGAGAATCATGGGCCAGACTGGAATACATAGCATGAGCCTGTCTTAAAATCAAACTTAAGGTGAAACTTAGGTTTAAAAGTAAAATCAGGGTTTTGTTCTTGTTTTGTTTTGTTTTTTGTTTTTTGTTTTTTGGTTTTTTTTTTTTTTTTTTTGAGGAAGAATCTCTTGTATTACAGGCTAGCCTAGAAACTGGTATGTAGATAAGGTTGACCTTGAACTTCTGACCCTCTTGACTCTCCCTCACAAGTGCTGGGGTTATAGTCATGCACCACAACACCAAGTTTATGTGGGGATCGAACCCAGGGCTTTATGCATGCTAGATAATTACTCTTATTAACTAAGCTACATCCCCAGCTCTTCGAGTTCAGTTTAAGAAAAATATTTATTTTTAATTATTTGTGTGTGTGTGTGTGTGTGTGTGTGTGTGTGTGTGTGTGTGTGTATGTGTGTGTGTGTTGAGGGGAGTATAGGTATGTGAGTACAAGTGCCTGCAGAGGTTAGAAGTGTCCAATCCCCTGGAGCTTGGTTACAGATGGTTGTGAGCTGCCACATGGATACTGGGAACACAGGTTCTCTACAGGAGCAGTATCCATGACTAACTGCTAAGCCTTCTCTTCAGCCCCTCAAGTTCAGTTCTGAAAGAGGCTTTGAAAGTCTTTGAAAGCTCCACCTGCAAAACACTCCAGCACAATCATAAGCATTCCCCATGGACATGGACACCCATCGCCCCTAGCCCTTTCCAGGTGCTGTCACTTGCCTAGTTCTGCTGGCCTGTGAGGAGTCCCATAGGGAATTGAGCCCCCCAGGCACAGAGGACGCAGCAGCACCGTGGCCTGTCCTCTGTGTCCCCAGCACTGTGCTGTTGCTGAACCCGGTTGAGGTCCAGGCTGAATTCCTTGCTGTGGCAGACAAGCTGAGCGCACCCGGACAGTCACCACATGGCGCCTACACCACCCTGCTCCTGCACGCCTTCCAGGCCACCTTTGGGGCCCACTGTGACCTTCCTAGCCTGCACCGCAAGCTGCAGGTAAGGACCAGGGAACCTGGTCCATGAAGAAGCATTTTGCTATGGAGATATGCTACCTCCATAACCCCAAGTGGCATTGCTACACAGTGGCTACAGGGTTGGCCTTGATGCACTGCTGGGTCCTGGCCAGAATCTGGCCATGCCCCAGGCACTGGGCTGGCTGTTGGTGCCTAGTGTCCCAGAAGAAGACACCATGCCATGGAAATGGGGATGAGATTTGGACAAAGGTCTGGTTTCTTTTCTTGGCTCTGTGACCAGTTAGCTGTATTGTGTGGACAACCCTTCACCACTCTGTGTGCATGAGGGGTGTGAAATCCTTCCCACTCTGTTAGTGCTCTCTCTGGGCTCCCCCCTGCCCCCGACTTTTTAAAATGAAGGTAGGAGGGCAGTGGGATAAGGGGAGCTCAGCTCCCTAGCCACTCAAGTGCCAGGAGGGTGAAGAGGCTGGGAGCAGCTTGCTCACTACAGCCCTCGGTCAGGTACTGGGAACTGGGAGAGGCAGGTGGCGTCCTGGCCATGGGCCAGGACCACACCTGCCTCCTCCTGCACCTTTAGTCCAAGACGCTAGAAGAGCTCGAGGACATCTTCACCGAGACTGCAGAAGCCCAGGAGCTGGCATCTGGCATTGGGGATGCAGCAGAGGCCCGACAGTGGCTCCGGACCAAGCTGAAGGCAGTGGGAGAAAAAGCTGGCTTCCCTGGCATCTTAGGTGAGGGCTGGGGGACAACAGCGCTGCCCACTTCCCCATCGTCTATTCTGGTGCCCACTGTGCGCACACCAGCAGGCCTGCCTGGCAGCTCTGCCCCACAGAGCCTTCCAGTGGCTAGGTTCCCCAGCATCTGGGTGCTCCTCAAGTCCCCAGGCAGAGCTCCTGTGGGCAGCTCCAAGGCTGGGTTGCCATCGTGTTAGTAAGAGGAAAGGAACTCACTGAGGGCATCGGGATGCTCTCTTTACGTCTGCATGCGTCCCTGGGCCCACCTACATCATGGTTACATCTTGCTCTAAAGAAGGTCAGAGAAGTTCTGGCCACTCCTACCACAGAGTCAGGTGGCACAGTTTCTGAGCATCAGTTGGCTTCAGGTACCATATTCCCCACACAACCTTTTAAGGAGCCTGGCATGGTGGCACACACCTGGAACCTTGGTACTTGGGAGAACTAAGACAGGAAGTTTATGGGTTTGAGACCAGTTCTATAGTGAGACCTTGTCTCAACACAAACATGCAAGCCAGGTAGTGGTGATGCACACCTTTAATCCCAGCACTTGGGAGGCAGAGGCAGGCAGATCTCGGTGAGTTCGAGGCCAGCCTGGGCTACAGTGCGAGTTCCAGGACAGCCAGGGCTACACAAAGAAACATTGTCTTGAAAAAAACCAAAAACCAAACAAAAAAACATGCAAGAAAACCTTTTAAAGTGTTTCTGATCTTTTCCTGTACTGACAGTAAAAAGAGGCTCAGAGCCTGTGACTTGTCCACGCCCACATAGCTGGGAAAAGACCTGCCGTCTACATAGTACCTTAAAGAAAGGCCCTGTAGCTGAGAGTCAGGTATCCCAGCATTCATTCCGCCTCAGCCCATCCAGCTCTGTGGCCTCTTGTCTCTATTGTTCCCACTCTGGCCTCTTCTGTTAGACCAGGGCACTGGGCTGGCCCTTCCTCAGGACCCCCTCCCAGTCCCCTCTTCCTGTCCTCTCTGCTCTTTACAGACACTGCAAACCCTGGAAAACTCCACACCATCCCCATCCCTGTGGCCAGGTGCTACACATACAGCTGGAACCAGGACAGCTTTGGTAAGGGACAGCCGGAGTCAGGGCGCTGGACCCAGACTGCCAGCTGTCTGTCTGATCCTGTGAATGCCTCACGTTCCTCTGGGCCCTCTCACTACACAGGCCAGAAGCCTAGTGGGCAGGGAGGGGGGACGACGGGACGGGACGGGACACTCTAGCCCTGGACCAAACACCTCCTGCCCTTCCAGAACCCATCATCCTCTGCAAGGGTTCAAAGGACACCAACCCAAACACTGTTTTTGTCACCCTGTAGACATCCTACAGGAAGTCCTTCTCAAGGAACAGGAACTGCTGCAGCCAGGGATCCTGGGAGATGATGAAGAGGAGGAAGAGGAGGAGGAAGAGGAGGACTTGGAGATCGACAGGCATTGTGCTGAAAGGGACTCGCTCCTCTCCACCAGCTCTCTGGTGTCTCACGACTCTACTCTGTTGCTTACCTCCTCTCAGGCCTCGGGGCCAGTGCTGTCCCGCCAGGTTCTGACCACCTTCGTCTCAGGCCTCTCAGATGGCGTGGACAGTGGCTACGTGGAGGACAGCGAGGAAAGCTCCCCAGAGTGGCCCAAGAAGCCCGGTAGCCGGCAACGCCAGGGTCACCGCAGGCCTGGGCATAAGTTCAACAGGATCTATAAACTCTTGAAGAGCACCAGCCAGCTGGTCCTGCGGAGGGACTCTAGGAGCCTGGAGGTCAGCTCAGACCCAACCCTGCCCCTGCGGCGGGCAGGGAGCCTCTGCAGCCCCTTGGACTGTCCAGCCCAGTTCCCCTCCAGGGCTCAGCGCTCACGCTCCCTACCCCAGCCCAAGCTCAGCACCCAAATACCCAGCTGGCTTCTGGCCCCACCCTCACACCACCAGCGCCGCCGCCCCTTCCTCAGTGGGGATGAGGACCCCAAGGCTTCCACACTACGGGTTGTGGTCTTTGGCTCTGATCGAATTTCAGGGAAGGTGGCCCGGGCATACAGCAAGCTCAGGTGAGGATGGGATCAGGGTGCCACAGCTCTGCCTTATGCAGCATTATTGCGGTGCCTACCCAGAGTCCTGGAGTCACCGTGGGTTCCACCTCTCACCATCTCCTCACTAGGAGGCTGGAGAACAGTCACCCGCTCCTCACACGGTTCTTCAAGCTTCAGTTCTTCTACGTGCCTGTGAAGCGAAGCCACGGAACCAGCTCCGGTGCCCGCCCGTCCTCTCTGAGCCAGACATCTCCGCTCCCTGCAGACCCCTTGAGGCACCACAGCCCTGCAGTATGTCCTCAACCTTGGGCCAAATGGGATGGGAAAGTGGCATAGACAAGAACAGGGTTCCAGGTACTGGTTGAAAAATCATCCCAAATGACCCCCTGTGTCTGCGAGCACTTCCACCTGCCTGGCCCTTGTTCCCAGGTGTCTGCCCTGAGCTTGGGTGTGACATTGTGCTGTATGACAGAGATGGAATCTCATCATAATTCTCTTGGGGTTACAGCTGTAACCCTGTGCTCCATAGCTATGATGGGCTGGCCTTCTGTGAGGCTGGGGATAACTCTCGTCCCTCACCCCAGGAGCTTGGCGTGGCCCCGTGGGAGGACAGTACCAATGACATCTCTCACTACCTCGGTGTGCTCGACCCCTGGTACGAACGCAATGTGTTGGGCCTCATGTACCTGCCTCCGGAAGTCCTTTGCCAGGTAGGTAGACTCTGTGGTAGGGGTCAGAGCCTACTGGCCGCTGTCACTCAGCCTCACTGAAGATTCTGGCTGCGGGGAGATCCATGGAGGGCAAGGGCTGGCTTGGAAAGGAAGAGGGGGGATATGTAAGAAGCGGAACCCAGGGTGTTAGGGACAAGAGCTGGGGCCACTGTGGTGAAGGGGGCAGATCCTCAGAAGGGCACAAAGGAATTTAGGGGTCAGCTCCCTTTCATCCCTATTGGCTTATCTCCCAAGAGGCCTGTGTGCCAGGCAAGGTGGGCACCGAGGCTGCCCTGGGCTCCCTGCCCAGTACTCCCTCCAGATTCCCGCTCACTCTTGTTCTCTCTGCCTGTGTGTGTGTGTGTGTGTGTCCTTACCTCCCTTCCTCCGACGGCTTCTTCACTCTGCCATGTCCCCCTCCTGGCTTGGCTGTCCCATCTACCACAGCAGTCCCTGAAGGCAGACCCTCGGCCCCTGGAGGGCTCGGCCACCCAGCTGCCCATCCTGGCTGACATGCTGCTCTACTACTGCCGCTTTGCAGCCCGTCCCGTGTTGCTGCAGGTCTATCAGACAGAGGTGAGGCGTGCCGTCCTGTTTCTCCCAGGTTATCATGGCCAGGTCCCAGCCTGGGGCCAGCTGGGCCTGCGGCACCCCGCCCTCACCCCTAGAAGCCCCTGTGCTAGCCCAAGGGGTCCACACTGATCGATGTGCGCCGCTCCTGCCCCTTCCAGCTGACGTTCGTCACTGGAGAGAAGACTACGGAAATCTTCATTCAGTCTCTGGAACTGGGTCACTCTGCGGCCACACGCGCTATCAAGGCGTCAGGTGGGCACTGTGGGAACCCTTATAGAGATGGTTAGGAGGGGGGGTCCTGTGAGGGGAGAGCAGGGAAGGGGCTAAAGGGAGGGAGGAGTAGGGAGCAAAAGGAGAATCCTGGCCCTGGGGAGTCGGGGCCCTGAAGAGCCTAGGCCAGAGGAAGGGGGCACCCAGGGAAGTGGGGACACTGGAAGGGAGAAGGAGTGAAGGGTGTCTGTGTGGCACAGGTCCGGGAAGCAAGCGGCTGGGCATCGATGACGACCGGGAAGCCGTCCCTCTCACACTACAGATTATTTACAGTAAGGTAAGCGAGGCCTGGGCCGGCTTCCTTCCTCCCCGGAGCTTGGCCCCAGAGCTGCCTCAAGTGTTCTCGTAGACCCCAGACTTCCCTTGGTACCAAAAGGTGGCCCATTAGCATCCAGACCCTCCCAAGGCATCGGGCTCTGGGCTGAAGGGTCTGGCCATGCTGCCTTCCAGGGAGCCATCAGTGGGCGAAGCCGCTGGAGTAACCTAGAGAAGGTCTGTACCTCTGTTAACCTCAACAAGGCCTGCCAGAAGCCAGAGGAGCTAGGTGAGCAGGCTGGAGAGGATGGCTGGGCGGTGTGGCTGGGAGGTCCGGAGCCTGGCCTGAGCCACCCTTGACCTTCAGACTCCAGCATGGAGATGCTGACGCTAACCCTGACAGAGGTGCTGAAAAGGCAGAACCCGAGGTCCAAAAAAGGCTTTAACCAGGTAAGGGCTCTTCTCACCTTCCACCCACAGCCCTGGCGGGAGTGGGGTGGGGCTTGCATGTGAAGGTGACTAAGTGTTGTGTGAATGAGACGGATGGAGAAGGGGTTGCTGGGAAAGGAGAGGCACATGTGGGTGGTGACTGGGGTATACACAGCGTGGAATGTGGAGGATGCATATAGATGAAAAGGTTGTGTGGTTGTACGATGGTCATTCAGGTTCACCAAGTCTGAGCCAGTGTGGGCGCCACATCAGGGAACTCTGGGGTCTCCAGGTTGGAGAGGGCAGTGTACTGATTCCTCCAGACTCAGTTAGAGGCAGAGACTGGGGAGGGGGCAGTCTTGCCTAATGGCCAGCTCTCAAGAGCTGCCAGGCAGTCCTGTCCCCCACCCCCAGTTCTTCTGGGCACTTCTAGGGAAAGGAAGTGCTCAGGGCTGGCAGAGAGGTATAGCCAGGGCTCCAGTGCCTGACCAGGGCTTCCCTTCCAGATCAGTACATCCCACATCAAAGTGGACAAGGTGCAGATCATCGGCTCCAGCAGCTGCCCCTTTGCTGTGTGTCTAGACCAGGATGAGAGAAAGATCCTACAGAGCGTGGTCAGGTGAGAACGGAGACCAGCTCTGCTAAGCAAAGGTGGTCCCAGGGAAGGGTGTTTCTTCTCTCCCGTCCAAGGTCTGCAGAGCCCCGATCTTTCCCTGCCCTGCCCTGTAGGTGTGAAGTGTCACCCTGCTACAAGCCAGAGAAGAGCAGCCTGCCACCCCAGAGGTCCCTCAACCAGCCAGCACAGGCTGCTCCTGACCTGTGTTCCCTTCTCTGCCTCCCCATCATGACGTTCAGTGGAGCTCTGCCTTAGTGCAAAGGGACCAGGCTGGACAGGAAAATGCCCAGGTTCTCCTGGACCACTCTCCAGGGCAGCTGCTCTCTGTGCAGAACCGAATTGTCCTGGGCTGCATCAGGATCCCTCTGTAGGCCTTACCATGGGGCCAGGGACATGTGGCCAATGGCATCTGGAACCTCGGAGATCTGATGAGGAAACAAGCATTAGAGAGAGAAGGGCCTGGCTGCCTGGCCTTGTACATTCCTTGGAGCAGAGGGAGGGATGGGTGAGTGACCCTGAAGAAAGGTCTGAGTCTTGACTGTGGTTTAGGCCTCCTTTCCAAGCTCTAGGTTGGGCCTGTCTTTGGTTTGTCTAGAGGTCAGTCTCCCGGAGGCATAGATGAGAGAAGGCTGGGTGAGACCTTCTTTCCTGGCCTCAGATACCATCTCTTTATCCTACCACCCCTATTACAACATGCACTCTTTCTCTCTAAAGTTCCCCGGAACCCTTGAAAAACAGCACTAATATTTGGTCCATTGCTAGGACCTGGTACGGTTTCTCTTCTGAGCCCCTTTCTGGTTCTCAGATGCTGGGGAGACAGGACAAACTTGGTTCCTTTCTAGCCAAATGAGCAGAGGAAGTTGATGTTTCTTTGATCCTCCATTTCCTCAGTACTTAAGTAAAAGGGAACTAAGTCCTCAGAGGGAGTGCCCCTGAAGAACCTTGCCCAGGGCCTGGCTCCCAGCAGCTGCCCAGAAAGACTGGTGCCTGGCCCTCCGGCTGATGCCCTGCTTCTGCCCTTGAGTACTGTCATTGCTTCAAGGTCATCCTCAGTTGACCTTTCCCCACCTACAGATGAGGCAGAGCCCATGCGGGCTTAGCAGCAGTCAGGAAGGGCCACCTAGGTACGAGTCCTCCTCCACTTCCCTAGCAGACGGGTCCAGGGCCCGCACTTCCTCTCAGTTGGAGGGCTGGTGCGCACTGTGTGTGGCAGCTTCTGCCCTCACACATTGTCTGGACAAGATCTCAGCGAGGTAGAGGACGGAGAGGTGACTAGCTAATGGGAGAGACGGGGCACTCATGCGTGGGGAAGACTGGCACACAGTAGGCCAAGACCCAGAAACTGAAGCCTCCCAGACTGGGGAGGCTCAAAAAGTTGACAAAACGTGGCTAGAGTGATAAGGGAGCAGGCTGGACCAGGACTCGGGCTGGCACAGGCCGGTAAGGAACCTCGGAAGCTTAACAAGATGCACAGAGAGGCCTCCTTCCCACCCTCCAGAACTATTTTGCACCAGAAACCCTGGGCTCCTAGGAGCCCGTGAAACGCCAGAGCGCTCGTGACTTGAGAGACTGTGGACAGAGTCACTGTGTTGGCATCCCTGCATCCTAGCTGTCCGTGTGTCTGTCAGGTTCTGGAACAGTGTCCAGTCGTGTATCTCAGGGCACTTCAACTTGCTGGAGCTTGTTTTTCTCCTCGATGACCGGCATGACATGAATCAATGGATGGAATTTAATATTATTATTAAATAAAATTGATTTATTGTATAGTTAGTGACCTACGGTTACGGAGCATGTTGCTGAACTGTTTGGACTTTACATTTGTCAATTCAGGGCTGGAGAGGTGGCTCAGCAGCGCTCACTGCTCTTCCTGAGGACCCAAATTCTCAGTGCCTGCATGGGGGGGGGGGGGGGGGGCGTGGTCACAACGGCCTGTACTCCAGCTCCGAGAGATCTGATGCCCTCTTCTGGCCTCTGAAGGCGTTCATGTATGTGGCATTCACTCACACAGAAACACACACACATAAATAAAAACAGTGAAAGCAAATTTTAAAAATATTTCACATGTAGCAGAAGTAAGGCTCTTGGGGATTATTTTATTTGTAATTTTTCTGCTCTATAGAAAATATGTTTGTGCTAAATTTCCATCCACACTCCTCCATTTCAACCTCATCATACATGCTCACCCACAGAACAAAAAATCCCATACATCTCTGCAGATGGAGTTCTCTATCACTCACTTGAGAAACATAAACCTGTGTATCCTGATGTCCCTGTGCCCCTTGGAAGGGGATGGGCCCGAGGTTCTTGTCTCTGATGAGAGATAGAGGACCTGGATCCGTCAAACTAGGGAGAGCAAGGGAAGAGAGATCAATAATGGCCCAGCACATCTGAGGACTTGGGTCACAAGGAGGGAAAAGGAAGTGTTGGACAGTGGAGGACGCCAGCTCCAGCATCCCAGAATAGCTGCTTTGGCTCCGAGGAGGTTACAATGGCATCGGTGGGCTGCCATGCATGTCGAGAACTCAGTAGGCTAGAAGTGGGAACATCCGTTCTTTCCCACGCAGCCGCAGATGCTTAGGGATCATCTGGTCTACACTAAGCTCAGTGTGGTATGGTTGCAGGCAGTGGGGTGGGTTCAGGTCTCCACCGTGGGTCTCTCAGACACTTTGGACCTGTGTGATCAAACAAGATACACTATGTGGGCAACCCTGGCCACCTCACTTACATCTGCAAGCTACTCCTTACCCTTAAAAGGGGAGGCAGGTCTATTCTCGGGGGTGTTGTGGGGTGTCTGAGAGGAAGTATGCAAAGGGGGATCATGCTACTGAGTCTGTAGTCCAGGAAATCTGTCTGTCCCCAGGGGTGCTGAGAGCTGAAAGCCAGGGCTGTGGTCAGCTCTTCTGAGATAAGTGAGGGCCTCGAAGCCTTCCTGAAAAGGAAGCACCTCAGAAACAATGGCCAAGCCTCAGGCAGCAGGGGCCAGAAACGAGTGGCCTACTACCTCTCCAGCCGTCCCTGAGAGCCAAATGGTAACACCCTCATGGCCAAGAGCTCCTGGCCAGGGATGGTCCCAGCTCCTCTGCTTGCTCAAAGTAGAGAGAGAAGGGGCTTTCCATCCAGGCATCTTTAAACACAGGAAATGCCAGGTGCTCGTTAGGTGTTTGTCAATTTGACACGAACTAGAGTCATTTGGGAGGAGGGAACCTCAGCTCGGGAATTTTCTCCAGCGGATTGTCCTGTATGTAGGCATGTCTGTGCAGTATTGATTAATGATTGATGTGAAAGGCCCAGCCCACTGTGGAGGTGCCACCCCGAGAAAGTGGTCCTGTGCTGTATAAAAAGGGAGGCTAAGCGAGCCTTGGAGAGTAAGCCTGTGAGCAGCTCCCCTCCATGGTTCCTGCCTCGGCTCCTGCTTGAGTTCCTAGGTGACTTCCCTCAGTGACGGACTGTGACCTGGGAGTCCTAACGTGAAATCAACCCTTTCCTCCCCACTAAAATGGTTTGGTCAGTGTTTTACCGCAGCAACAGAGAGACCTGCCGAGGGCATGCCCTGTGGACTGCAAGACGCTCAGATCCCTGGGAAGAGGACTTCCTGTTCGTGTGATGGAGTTGGGGGGAGGGGGGGTCTGCTCCCTCATTTCCCCCCCGTTTCTGAACCCCTCTCTTTATCTAACTCTTACAATAAAGTCTGAGCACAGAAAGCTGCTCTCTGGGGACAAAGTGTCCTCTGCCCCCATCGGAGGCACAGCAAGCCAGTGGCTCTATCCATCCATCGGCAGAGTTTCTTCCTCTGCGGTTCTGCTTGCAGGCATACCTGAAGCTCTGAATGCTCCCTGGAAAGGTAGCTGTGGCCACAGCTGCCACATATACCCCTCTGAGAGATCTAGGAAGGTAGAGGTGGGAGGCTCAGCCTCTTCGTCATGGCCACTTGAGTGGTGCCTCCCAGGGAATGCCAACTAGGTTATAGGTTATAGGTTATGTCCACCTCAGCAACACTTACCAGGACTTAACTCTGCACTGCTCCAGTGTTCTGGACCCCCATGCTCATGCTAGCTCATGTGCACCTCTTCTGACCCCGTGAGATTGGTATAGTTATACCCATTCTACAGGTAGAGAAACTGAGACACTGGGAAGTTGAATAACTTACTTTTTTGTTTTTGTTTTTGTTTTTTTTCGAGACAGGGTTTCTCTGTGTAGCTTTGCACCTTTCCTGGAACTCGCTTTGTAGACCAGGCTGGCCTCGAACTCACAGAGATCCGCCTGCCTCTGCTTCCCGAGTGCTGGGATTAAAGGCATGAGCCACTACTGCCCGGCTGAATAACTTACTCAAGGTCCCACAGACAATAAATAGAGGAAGCTGCCATTCAAGCCCAGATAGTAGCCTCCAGAGTGCCTGTACTTAACCTCGACGCTGTGTGTCCCTCTCAGTAGCTCACAAGAGTGGCAGATAAACTGAGGCCCAGAAAAGCAAAGTTCGTGTATGTATCTGAGGCTGGCTTCATTGTGATGGAACTTAGAGGGAGAGCTCTGGTCTCATGATGGAAGGGACATTCTGTACGCCATCAGCAGCGGTGGGGGCAGACTGGGGGAGGGGGAAGCTTTGGTAGAATACATTTTTTTCCTGCCCCAGGCAACTGTGCTGCCTGAGCTGAGGGGATGGCAGCCAGGAAAGAAGCATGAGTGTAGCTTCAGGCTCAGCTGACTTGACCTAGTCCCCAGAAGCCTTCAGAAGGATAGGGGACAGGGTAGGGGTGGCTCAGGGCAGTCCTACCCCCACCCACCCACACCTCTGAGGAAAAGGGCCTATATGGCCTGGGATCAGAGATCTTCTCTGGGCAAAAGGAGCTCGAACCAGGATCCTCTAGAGAGCCGAGACGTTGAAGAACTATTGCGAACATGTTCTCCAACACCTCAGGGGATAGATGAAGAAACCAAACCCCAAAGAGAAGGGGTCCCACAGCCAGAGGCATGCTAGGGGTGTGTGTGTGTGTGTGTGTGTGTTTTCACACTTGCGAAGTCCCCTAAACATGCCTTTGCTGTCATGAACTGCCCTGGGGCCCTCGGTGCTGCGGCTGGGGAATCACTGTTCCCATCGGCAGGGGAGGTAGGTGCAGATGAGAGATCCCAAAACAGCGTGGGTTAGCTGACTCAGATAAAACAAACCCAAGGGGAAGTAAGAAGCCCCATAGTTGGGTCAAACTCCGTGTCTCCCCTCCTGGATGGGCGGGGCTGTGCCCAGGGGCAGGTGTGGGGGCAGATTTTCATCCCTGCCCCTCTTCCCACTCTGTCCTTTTCTCCGGCTGGCTAACAGATGTGCAGCTTCAAAAAGGAAAATGCTTCCAGTGCTCCGTGTGAGGGATGGCTCTGGGGCTGTCTACAGTCACCCCGCTGTCCCTTACATGGCTACCACACCCACAGCAGCTGCAGAAATGCAGCTGATAAGAGCGGCGTAGCCACAAAAGCAGAGGCCGCCTTGTGATTTCCGATTCAGTTAGGCCGAGGCTGATAAGCCCAGCGGCTGCCCGTGGTGGCCGTGCTGGTCCACACAACTGCTGCTGACTTGAGCCTCTATCACACACTGGGCTTATTCATTCCACCCATCCATTCTCCCAGTCAAATTCATGCATTCATTTTTTCCATTTGCTTTGTTGAATGAACCAAGTATTCTCTTCACATGAATGGAAGGGTTAAAACCTGACCGCTACTACCCCAGAATGTATGTGGGGGGAGGAGGAGGCAGGCAGGCATCTGGCCTCAGAACACCAGTGAAGAGATGCTAGATAGAATTAATCTTGGTCACATGAAAGAGTCAAAAAAGAAAGTAACGAGAGGGAGGCAGAGCCAGAGAAGAAATGATACGCATACCTGGAACCGTGTTTTTCTCATGGCTTCCTCTACAAAATGAGAGTGAGAACAGAACCCAGTGAAGACCCCACAGAAAAACAAACAAATAAAAACCTGGAACTCCTTTCCCCCCAAAGCTGCAAGTGACAGAAGCCCATCTCAGACACGTTTAATCTTTAAAAAGCAGGGAACTTACTGGGTCACATAGTCGAGCAGGGTAGGAATAGATCAGGCAATGGGTTTTCAGGCACGGCCGGATCTAGGCGCTTACATTACAGCACAGGCAATCTGCCTCTCTCCAGATCTGTTTGCCAGTAGGAGGCGACCATGGAATCTATGACTTGTTTTTTTTAAAGATCTAAAAATGTGTTGGAGATTTTCTTGATCTCAAGTCTAAGAGGGAAGAGGAGGGAGGCAAATGGGGGTGCAGGCCCCCCCAGTACCTCCACTGTCCTTCCCTCGCTCTGACAAGTACCCCACTGATCTCTGGCCCCTTCTTGCCACTCCTGCCCCAGATTTCCCTCCTTCCTCGTTGACCTGTTTTCCATTCTTCCTTCCTGGATGAGATGGCTCAGGAAAAAGATCCGGAAGAGAATCCCATGGTCTGGATTGGTGTTTTGGTTTGTTTTTTGGTTTGTTTCTTTGTTTTGAGACAGGCTAGCAATCTGTAGCCCTGGCTGGCCTGGAACTCTATATGTAGAACGGGCTGGCCTTGAACTCATAGATATCCACCTGCCTCTGCCTACCAAGCAGTGGGATCAGAGGTGTGCACCGCCAGGCCTGGCAGCCTGGACGGTTAAGAAGCTTCACTAGGTTGTGGAGGAGCTACAGTGAGGAGATAAACACCAGGGTGAGATTGGGGAAAGCAGATCGATCAAGGACGGCTTTGCCATGTCTCAGGACAAAGCCCACAGCATCAGCTGCTGGGATGGGGAAAGTAGTATTGAGTGGACTTGATGTGGTTTAGATGCAAATGTGGGGGGGGGGGGGGGTGCTGGGATGACACCGAATTTCTGTTCTGAGCTGAGAGACAGAGATGCAAGTTTAGTGTGAAATCGTTTAGCTTGTGCATGTCGGGTGGGAGGAGCTTAAAAAAATCTGGCCCACGATGCCCAGTGTGGGGTGGGACAGAGGATACCTGGACCTTTGGAACACCTAGGTTGCATTACAACCTCATAAGCCTGAGAGTGGGTCCTTGTGGAAATACCTATCCCTCTAGACAGGGTCAGTAGTATTAGGTCAGAATGAGGAACCCCACACCCACTTCTTAAAAAAACAACAACCCAGCCCCAGCAGGATATGCCTGGGAGGGGCTTTGAGGGCCATGAGGAAGGGGAAGGGGAAGGAAGGGGAGGGACGGGGCTGGCTGTGTGGGGCAGAGCTTTCTCTGCAGATCTGGAGCCCATAGTCAGAACTACAGCTCTTGTTGGCTCCTTGGGGACATCTGGTCTCCTGGAGCTGTTGGCCTCCTGGACGGGACCTCAGGAGCTCATTGGCTGGGGGATCTGGGGCCAGTGAGCAACTGCAGTCCAGCAGAGGTAGGTGCTGGCTGGGGTGGAGTCCGGGAGGGAGTTGGGAGAGACAGAGCTGAACCAGATGATAGCCAGGGAGGACAATCCTGGAAGGAGGAACCTCAGGAACCCGTGTCTCAGAAGGTTTATCTTGATGTGGCAGCTAAGAGCCCCTGCCAGCTACTTCTGTTCAACCTGTTTTCAGATGCAGAGGGGACCCCTTGAACTCCGTACCTGCTAGCTCTAACAGGGCTAATGTCAGTGGTGTGTGGACGCGACTCTCCCGGCAACTTGAGGTTGGCTGGGTAAGAGCTTTACTGCCCATCTTAGGTTAGGAATTGACTGGGGTCTCAGGGAAGCAAATTGCAGAATGGATGAGTGTGCAGGAAGACTCCCTAAGAGAGCCCCGCACCCCTGTCTATGCTGCTTCTAGGACATCATCTGTCCATCTCACTTCTGGGTACTTAGCGACTGTCATGCTGGGCTGGCTGATGCTGCGCGCGCACGCGCGCGCGCGCACACACACACACACACACACACACACACACACACACACCGGCGGGGGGAGTCTCTGCTCTTGAGATGTTGGCCTCCTGCCTTGGGTGTGTGACAGGTAGTAAAATGCAGTAGGTCCCTAGTGAGACAAGACTTGGGGGTATGGAATAGACACAGGGAGAGTGAGGTGAGGCCAGGGTGAGGCTTCAGAGGCAGAGAGGGCTTGTATGTAGAGGTGAGGCCCAGGAGCACCCCTGGTGGAGGGAGCCCAGTGTGCAAACCCCAGAGGCAGGATAGTGGGTGCATGTCAGGATGAGAGAGCAGAGAGCTGGAGACTTGGTGTGGCAAAAGGTGTACCGAGTTGTGGAGGACTCCAGCGTGGGCCTGTCCTCATTCATTGATTTAGCTCCAGGCAGCTCTCATCTGTCCCCTGGCATAGCCCTCCCGCCCATCCTATGTGACAGGTGCTGTGATGGTGACTCCTTTAAAGGTGAGGAGGGCTGAGGGTGTAGTTCAGCGGCAGAGCACCGTGACAAGCGTGCACAAAGCCCACGGGTTCCATCCCAGGCAACGTAAGTAAGTAAATAAATAAGTAAAGTAAAACGGAGGCACAGAGGTATAAGTCGTTCAGACCAAGAGCCCCAGTGACAGAATAGGTTAGACCCCCAGGCAGTGTGGGTTAGGATGCAGGGCCTCACCACCCCTCAGAGGCCTGCTGCAACGCCCTCACGCTGTTTACATCTGGCCACAACGTGTGAAAGGTATACAAAGGTCAGTCTTCAGTTCCTATGGTCCTTCAGCATCCAGGACCCTCAGATTCTCCCAGGCTCCAGGAACAATGTCACTGCCCTCACTGCTCTGTCCCATCCAGGTGTTTCCTTCTAGCCCGGGATAGACACCCCGAGGAAGTAGGCCTGCAAGCCTTCACAGAGCAGTCCAGGGAGGCAAGGTCCTTAGGAATCTTTAAAATCCTGGTTGGCTCTGTAGGGCCTAGGGGGGGTGGGTCTCAGAAACTCAGAGCTCTGCCTCTCACTTCTGCCTGCCCACACTAACCACATGCTACAGTTTGAAGACGCGTCCAGTAGTCACATGCTGTTGTTCAATTGAAAGAAAAAGAAGTTCTGTTGTCTGTTAAGTGTGACCTGCCCCTGAACTCTGTGAAGACAGTCTGGTGGGAAGCATGGCTCGGGAGGCTCAACGGAGAGATGAGAGGTGTGGGCAGTGGGTGACACAGGCGCCGTGGGCTCCTCCTATCTCTGTCTCTGTCTCTGTCTCTCTGGATGGGAGGGGGTGATCGCAGGTCATAGGAAAATGGAAAGGCTGCCTGCAAGTCCCCGGTCTCTGCTCCAGGACTTAGCTTGGCAGGTGGGGCTTGACCAGGGTGTACATGAATAAAACGTTCTTCTGTCTGGACGGCTAGACAGCCTGCTGCCCTAGGAGAGGAGATTGCAGTTGGAGTGTAGCAAAGGGTGGGGCTGTGAGGCCTGGACCCTTAGAGCTGCAGCCCTGATCACAGCCCAGCTGCTCGGAGCTTCCTCCAGCTAGGCTGCTCACAGACTCACAGGCAGCTACCAGGGCCCAGGGCTCGCATGCCTTTTCCCCCACCTGTTTCACCTACAAGGCTGTGGCCTGCTGAGAACACACCTGTCCGGAGGGCTACTCTTGCTAATATATATATATATTGTCTCAATGTCATCCCTTTGTCAAGAATGGTGAGGTATCTTTTTTTGCTTTAATTATGTGTGTGTGTGTGTGTGTGTGTGTGTGTGTGTGTGTGTGTGTGTGAAGCACCTGGAGGTCAGAGGACAACTTGTAGATGTCACCTCTCCCTTCCACCTTGTGGGTCCCAAGGATCAAACTCAGATGGTCAGGACTGCAAGGTCCCTTACCCACTGAGTTATCTCATTAGTCCAAGAACGGTGAGGGCTCTTTTAGTCCTTCCTACAACTAACAAGCTAGTCTGCTGCTGGCGGGTGCCGCATAAGTCATGAGACGCCACAGCCAGGGACAAAGACCTTTATTCCTCACATGTTCCTGCAAGTGAGCAGTGGTTATCTTGCTCATCAGTTCCCCTTGCTGCCCACGTCCATGTAGTCAATGTGGAGGTGACCCAAAGGGGGTCACTGAACCACAACGGGGCAACCCTGGGCTTGGAAACCCTGGACTCTGGGTAATAAGTAACCTACCCAGCCTTTACCCTGAAAGGAGACATTTCGTCCCATAGTAAAATAATGCTGGAATGGCAGACATCATCCACCAGGCCAGCTGGGTTTCCTGTACATTTTGAGACACCCTAGCAAAGGCTCCCAAGCTGCACATAAGGGCAAACCCGCAGAGAACTGACTCTCAGTCTCCGTTGTCCCCATGCTTACTGCCCCCTGGCTGCACTCCCTCCTAGACCCCAGCCACCCTCCTCCCTCAAGACTTGGCCTCTCTTGTTCTCTTTGTTTAAGATGTCTCTGCTGCAGATGGCTGACCCCTGGCTCCTTCAGGTTTCTATCCATATGTGACTCCGCCTCAGGAGATTCCTAATTACCCTCTTACTAAGAGCAGCACATACACTTGAGGGGTGGGGGATGAAGAGATGTGGAGTGAAGAGAAGAAAGCTTCAGTTAGGAGCAAGACATTATTGGAGACATTCCCACAGCATGGTGACTGTAGTTAACAGTGGTGTCTTGTGTACAGATTGTCCCTGACTCATAAGATTTTTACTTCACAGGAGCAGGGAAGCACATCCACACAGCCATCCTGTTTTCAGTACTGAATATATTTCATGAGCTATTTAGCACTTCATTATGAAACTGGCTCCATGTTAGATGGTTTTGCCCGACTATATATAGGCTGGTATAAGTTCCAAGCATGTCTAAGATAGAAGAGGCTGAGCCATGATCTGGGTAAGATAAGGCTGGTACATGTTTTCAACTTACAATGGCCATACAGGACACAATCTTATCATAGGCTGAGGACCATTTGTGTTTGAAAATCATCAAGGCTGAGCAGTGGTGGCGCACACCTTTAATCCCAGCACTTGGGAGGCAGAGGCAGGCAGATCTCTGTGAGTTTGAGGCCAACCTGGTCTACAGAGTGAGTTCCAGGATAGCCAAGGCTACCCAGAGAAACCCTGTCTCAAAAAACAAAACAGAAGGAAGGAAGGAAGGAAGGAAGGAAGGAAGGAAGGAAGGAAGGAAGGAAGGAAGGAAGGAGAGAGAGAAAGAAAAAAGAAAGAAGGAAAGAAAGGAAGATAAAGTCAATAAAAGAATAAATACAAGTATTTTCGGCAGAGAAAATATTAAGGATAGGATGGAGGGGTCAGTTCACTTGATCTCAGCACCTCACATTTCACACATATCTAACATTACTTTGTGACTGGTAGGTGTACATTATTGCAAACTGTCCATTTATGATGACAAAGTAAAAATGAAAAAACATTTCAAAATAGTATCAACCCTTAAAACCCTCCTTAACTCTGGGACCTCTCGTTTCTCCTTTTTACCTTCACTTTTTTTGCGTCTGTCACATAACACACAATTTAATTAGTTTGTTGTCCATGCCCTCCACCCCACTCTATGTTTTAGTTTATTTCCATATACCCAAACCTAGTGCAGGACAGACAACCTAGTGCAGGACAGACAACGCTCAGTGAATAGCTGAGTGGACGGGTGAATCCATCTACCTATTTCATTTCAACGGAACATCTCCTCCCTACCCCCATCCCATAGTTTCTGGGTTGATCCTACCCTAGGGCCTCAAATAAACTAAACAGTGCTACTGACCTTCATCCCCAGCCCTCTTTACTTCTTCACCTCAAGACAAGGTCTCACCAAGTTTTCCAGGCTGGCCTTGAACTCATTCTGTAGCCCCAGAAGGCCTTGAACTTCGAACCTTCCTACCTCAGCCTCCATAACAGTGCTACAAGTCTGTGCCGCCTGACCCAGCTAAGACTCCATTTCTATGTTTGTTTGTAGGACAGTTTCTGGCATGTAAAGATGGTCCAGAATGATTTAGTGAGTGAAACATCCATTCTCCAAGGGATGTTGTGGGGTACAAAAGTCAAGAGGTCACAATACCCGCCATAGGCCACATCTGCCGGGACTCTTCCTGGCAATGTCTTGTTGTCCTGGGATACTGCATCCTAGGATACATCATCCTAGGAGATGATGGGAATGTGAGCTGAGCTCTGACGTGCTCTTTGATTGGTCAGTGTCTTGCTCAGTACCTTGTGGAGTGACAGCAGCCAGGCATCGCAACCTGAGTTGTCCAAGATGGAGCCTGAGTCCAATCAACCACCAGAGGTGACACCATGCGAGTGTGGCAAGGGGCAGCGTCCTTCGCGCGCACCGTGTCCATCTTCCCACCCTGTGGAGCTGCGGTCTTCTCTGTCAGTGTTCTCAGCATCAGCACAATCTACTTCCTGAGCCATTCACTGGGCCGGCTCTGCCAGCTCTGCCGGCAGGCTTGTCTGCCTCCCAGCCTTGGAGCTGTTCAGGAGATGGTGACACTGTCTTGTTTTCCTAAAGCACAGGCTGTTTTGGTAAAGGGACCTCCCATGTGGCAAAAGCAATGTGAGGTAATGTTAGAGACACAGTGCCAAGCATAACAGAGTTCCTGCCCTGGAAGAGTTGTACTCTAGTGGAGGCGACCAGATAGTTAGCAAACACAGTGTGATGATAAATCAGCCGCTATGTAGAAATGCTGGGGTGCCCATCAGTGCTGGTTGATAGGTTCATAGGCACCGTGGGATAATCCTTACGCTCAGCTCGTATCGGGGAGCCTGGCAGCCTGTAATTACCTTGGCTTTCTCTCTCTCTTCCTTCTTATTTGTTTTTTGAGAGACAGGATCTCACTATGTAGACCAGGCTGGCCTCATACTCACAGAGATCCATCTGCCTCTGCCACCTGGTTCTGTTTAGGCAACCAAGGGACTGGATGCTGCCCAGCCATGTGAGTGGGGGCGGATCTTTACTGAGTCCATTGAGTTAAGTGCTAATCACTTCCAGAAATACCCTGCTGTGGTTTAGATCTTGAGTGTCCCCCAAAGGCTCATGTGTTAAAGGCTTGGTCCTTAGGGTGTACTATTGGGAGAATGCAGACTCCGTAAGAGGTGGGGCCTAGTGAGAGGGATTTAGTTGAGTACAGGCATGCTGTGAAGGGGATTATGGCATCCTGGCTATTTTTGCCTCTCTCCTCCCTCTCCCAGGTTTTCTAGGTAGCTCAAGCTAACTTCAAATTTGTGATCCTCCTGCTTCAACCTCCCAAATGTTAGGATTGCAGGTGTGTACCACGGCACCCTGGCACTTCCTCCATATCTCTTGTTGCTCTCTGGATTGTGAAGTTAGCCGTTTTGCTTCAGGCATAATGTGCTGACTCATCCAAAACAGCAACGTTCTCGGGCTGAAACTTTCCAAATCGTTAGATAAAATGAACCTTTCCTATTTCATAAGTTAATTTCCTCAGGTACTTTCTTAAAGTAGTGGAAGGCTGACTACTAATACCCACCCTCACAGACATATCCTTTTTTTTTTTGCTTTTTTGAGACAGGGTTTCTCTGTGTAGCTTTGCGCCTTTCCTGGAACTCACTCTGTAGCCCAGGCTGGCCTTGAACTCACAGAGATCCGCCTGGCTCTGCCTCCCCAGAGCTGGGATTAAAGGTGTGTGCCACCACTGCCCGGCTTGAAACAATGTCTTATCAACTAGTTGGGCATCACTTAGCCTAATCAGATTGACAAAAGTTAACCAACACAAACGAGCTGTGGTTATCAGGTCTGTAAATTAGTTTTAGTGGCTAAATGGTGGACCAGGAGTGCGTGAGCCTGCTTGAAGAGTCTCAGGCAAATAGAGACAAACTGTAGTCATTAAAAAGTTATAGACTGCAGCCAGGCAGGAGTGGCTCACGCCTTTAAACCCAGCACTCAGGAGGCAGAGGCAGGTGGATCTCTGTGAGTTCAAGGCCAGCCTGGTCTACAGAGCGAGATCCAGGACAGGCACCAAAGCTACACCAAGAAACCCTGTCTCAAAAAACCAAACCAAAAGAAAAAAAAAGAAAAAAAGAAAAAAGAAAGGGCATTCCTCTGAGTGCACAATTATTGCAAGGACTTCTTTGGAAGGTTGTGTGGTGATACATTGTTTGTAATCTAAGAAATAAAAGCTTGCCTGAAGATCAGAGGACAGAGCTAGCCACAGAGTTAGCCATAGAGGTCAGGCAGCAGTGGCACAAGACTTTAATCCTAGCAGTCGGGAGGCAGAGACAGAGATCTGTCTGGATCTCTGTGAGTTCAAGGCCACACTGGGCTCCAGGAGATTAACCCAGTCTGAAAGAGAAACAGCCAGGCAGTGGCGGTGCACGCCTTTAATCCCAGTACTTGGGAGTCACATGCCTTTAATCCCAGCACTAGGAAGGTTGAGACAGGAAGTGATATGGCTGGGCAGAGAAAGGAATATAAGGTGGGAGGGGACAGGAACTCAGGTCTTTTCGGGCTCTTGCAGGCTGAGGAGTTGGTGAATTAAGAGTTGGCTGCTCTGCTTCTCTGATCTTTCTACTTTCACCCTGACATGTGGCTCTGGGTTTTTATTAAGACCAATTAGTATTCGTGCTACAAGGGCGTAGTACAAAACCTCACCTTCCCTGTGGCTAAACTACAGAAAGGGCAGTGGTGCCCTGGGCCGGACAAGTGCCCATTTGGTCCCTTTGGCAAGGCTCAGTCCTCACTTCTGAGCAGGGGAGTCACATACTGGCAGTACTGGCAGGCAGAGCGTGTAGGAATCATCGGGAGAGGGTGGAAGTGGCCTCTCCCGCAACAGCTCCTGCGCTCTTCACTGTTTTACAGCAGACAGCGTAGGCCAGTCAGCTGCCATCGAGACCCCTGAGAAGCCCTCAGAGGCACCCGTTAGTGTTAACAGGCTAAGTTTTAGTTGTGGGAGTTGGTTTTCTTCTTTCACCATGTGGGTTCTGGGGATCAAACTTGGGTTGGCAGATTTGTTGGCAAGCACCTTTACCTACCATGTTAGCGACTTTTCTGTTGCTGGGATAAGCACCGTGACCAGAAGCAAACTAGGGAAGAGAGAGTTCATTTTGGCTTAAGGTTCCAGAGGGACAAGAGTCTGTCCTGGTGAAGGGGCATGGCAGCAGGACCAGGAGGCTCATCTCCTCCACCACAACCAGGGGGCAGAGAGAATGAACTGGAAGTAGGCCGAGGCTATAAACACGCCAAGCCCACCTTCCTACTATCACTTCCTAGGATTAAAGGCGTGTGTCACCATGCCTGGCTGTTTCCAGTGTGGCTTTGAACTCACAGAGATCCAGACGGATCTCTGCCTCTGGAATGCTAGGATTAAAGTTGTGAGTGCCATTTTCTGGCCTCTATGTCTATCTAGTGGCTGTTCTGTTCTTTGACCCCAGATAAGTTTATTAGGGTGCACAAATATTCTGGGGAACACAATATCACCACAATCATTCTTTAGATAATTATCCCAGTAATTGAGTAAAACCAAAACGTATTATAAGCCACAGTCATCCTAGGGTCCTCCCTGCTATATAGCCTCCCTGGTTCTGTGGGTTGCAGTCTGATTGTTCCTTGCTTTATATCTAGTATCCACTTATGAGTGAGTACATACCATGTTTGTCCTTCTGGGTTTGGGTTACCTCACTCAGGATGATATTTTCTAGTTCCATCCATTTGCCTGCAAATTTCATGCTGTCATTGTTTTTCTCTGCTGAGTAGTACTCCATTGTGTATATGTACCACATTTTCTTAATCCATTCTTCAGTTGACGGGCATCTAGGTTGTTTCCAGGTTCTGGCTATTACAAATAGTACTGCTATGAACATAATTGAGCATGTATCTTTGTGGTGTGATTGAGCATTCCTTGGGTATATGCCCAAGAGTGGTATGGCTGGATTTTGAGGTAGATCTATTCCCAATTTTCTGAGAAACTGCCATACTGATTTCAACAGTGGTTGTACAAGTTTGCATTCCCACCAACAGTGGAGAAGTGTTCCTTTTGCTCTGCATCCTCTCCAACATAGACTGTCATTAGTGTTTTTGATCATAGCCATTCTGACAGGTGTAAGGTGGTATCTCAGAGTCATTTTGATTTGCATTTCTCTGATGACTAAGGATGTTGAGCATTTCTTTAAATGTCTTTCAGCCATTTGTGATTCTTCTTTTGAGAATTCTCTAAAGAAATAGAAACAATCATCAAAAGTCTTCCAACCAAAAAAAAGCCCAGGACCAGATGGTTTCAGTGCAGAATTCTACCAGATTTTCAAAGAAGAACTAATTCCAATACTCTTCAAATTGTTCCACACAATAGAAACAGAAGGAACATTACCAAACTCTTTTTATGAGGCTACAATTACCCTGATACCCAAACCACACAAAGATGTAACAAAGAAAGAGAATTACAGACCAATCTCCCTCATGAACACTGATGCAAAAATACTCAACAAAATATTGGCAAACCAAATCCAAGAACACATCAAAAAAATTATCCACCATGACCAATTATTTTAATTAAGTATAATGTCTGCAGATAGAGTTCTACTATTCTGCAGTTTCATTTCCTTCTTCCAGTATGGACACTTGGACTGGCTCTAGCTCAGCAGTCCCCTTGACAATGCAGCAATCGGGTCTGTGTGCCTGTTTTCCTCCGTATGGCACTGGCAAGGATTTCTAATGTCAAGCTGAAGAGCACTGGTGGCAGCAGACGGACACCCTTGATTCCGTGCTGCGGTGCTGCCGACGGATGTCCTTTATCAGATTAATAAAGTCCCCTGCTCCTAATGCCATGCACGACAACTGAAATTGGAAATGTTCTTACTGCCTCAACTGATAGGATCATGTGACTTCTTCTTTCTTTTTTAGTCTTTACCATAGTAGATTACGTTGACTGGTTTTCAAATATTGGACTAGTATTTCATGCCTGGGGTAAATCCGTCAAGCTATTGTGTCTATATGTTACCTATATATTGCTAATACTTGTTTGAGGGGTTTTCCGTATATGTGCATAAGAGATATAGTTTCTTTTCTTTTTCTTTCTTTCTTTTTTTAAATTTTTTTAATTAATTAATTAATTACTTTTGGTTTTTCGAGACAGGTTTCTCTGTGTAGTTTTGGTTCCTGTCCTGGATCTCGCTCTGTAGACCAGGCTGGCCTTGAACTCACAGAGATCCACCTGGCTCTGCCTCCCAAGTGCTGGGATTAAAGGTGTTTGCCACAGCTGCCCGGTTTTTTTTTGTTTTTTGTTTTTTTATTTTTTTGATACTATCTTTGCCTGGTTTTGGTGTTAGGATAATAAGAGACTTATAAAATGAGTTGGGAAATTTCCCCTGAGCCCTGTTTTCTGGGCTCCTGCATGATTTAGAAACGTGCTGGTGAGCTGGGGAGATGTCTCAGCAACTACTTCCTGTTCTTGCAGAGAACCCGAGCTTAATTCCCAGCACCCACACTGGGTGGTTCACAACCGCCTGTAACTCCAGCTCCAAGGGATCTGATACTCTCTTCTGGATTCCGTGGGCATTGCACTCAGATGCACAGCCCCCACCCCTCCCTCCACACATACACTATAATTAGATGTTTTAAAAACATTTTAAAAGAAATATATTGCTCCATATATTTGAAGACCTCTGCCTCCTGAGTGCTCAGATTAAAAGTGTGGACCACCAACATCCAGCTATTTGAAGACTTTTTAAAAGTTATATTTATGTTTTTTATTTCAAATTTACTTTTATTAGGGTCTGTGAGCTTACTTTGTATGGTTTCAATTATTTTAAATTTGTTAAGATTTGTTGTGCAACCTGTTCATGACCTGTTCTGCTGGACACATTATATACATTTGAAAATAATTTTCATGCAATGATTGTTGTATATAGGGTTCTATAAATGTTTACTAAATTCAGTTGATTGGTAGTGTTATCTAATATTATTTGATGTCCCTATATTCTTTTTTGAAAAGACACATTTTAATTTTATCTTATTTTTAAGACTTCTTCATTTTATTTTATGTGTATAAGTGTTTTGCCTGCATATACACATGTGTACCACACGCATGCCTTGTGCCCACCAAGGTTAGAAGAAGCTGTCAGATCCCCTAGAACTGGAGTTACAGACATTGTGAGTTGATATGTGAGTTCTGGGAATTGAACCCACGTCCTCCACAAGAGTAGTCTGTGTTTTTAACCACTGAGCCATGTCTCCACCCCAGTTTCTCTATATTCTTGTTGACTTTTCTTCTCCTTGACCTGTCAGTTACTGAGAGAGACATGAAGAAATGTCCAACTATAATTGTGGATTTTCCCACTGACGCTTTCATTTTATTAGGTATTCTTTCACAGAATTTGAAGTTCCAAAGGTGCACAATGGACATACACACACACACACACACACACACACACACACACACACACAAACACACACACACACACACACACACACATATATATAAATCTTCCTCATGAATTGAGTCTCTATCATTTTGTGATGTCCCTCTTTACTCCTGATAACTTTATTCCTCTGATATGTACTTTGTCTTGTATTCATGAGGTCTCCTAGACTCCTTCACTTTTTCTCAGTGTCCTCATGATATATCTTGATTTGTTTGCTTCTAGATTTTGTTCTGTTTGTTTGTTTTTCAAGACAGGGTTTCTCTGTGTGTGGGCCTGACTGTCCTGGAACTGGCTCTGTAGACCAGACTGGACTCGAACTCACTGAGATCTACTTGCCTCTACCTCCCAAGTGCTGGGTTTAAAGGCGTGCACCACCACCACCTGGCTGCTTCTAGCTTATTTAAACCAATGTATCTGAAGCAAATTTATTGTAGACTACATAGAATTAACTCCACTTACCTTTATATTACCCAAGCTGGGCATGGTGGTACACTCTTCCAATCACTGCATTTGGGAGGCAGAGGCAGGAGGATTGCTGCAAATTTGAGATCAGCCTGGAATTCATAACTAGTTTGAGGCTAGCCAGAGCTACATAGTGAAATCCTATTTCAGAACAAACAAGCAACCCCTAACCCTTCCTTCATGATATCCATCCTGACAACCTTTTCTTGGTGGGTTTAGACCATTTACATTTAATGTAGTTACTGTTGTATCTGGAGGTCTGCCATTTTATTATTATTGGTCTTGTTATTTGTTGTTGCTCATCTGACAGAGAGCAAAGGTAGCAGGGATTCCTCTCCAGCCCTCGGGAGGAAAGAGCCTCTAGTTAGAAGGAGCACTTCTGCTCCTCTGACTCTTGCACCTGGGCAGCCACGACCTCCATCACCACTGTGCTACACTGTTGCAGGAGCCCCCGGGGCTACAGCAGAAAATGGAAGAGAGGAAGGGAGTACCCCATCTCTCCGGTTTAAAGAGCTCCTTTCTGCAGCCCAGACAAGCAACAGAGGGCTCTTTCTCTTCTTAGAGGTTTTGTTTTTAATTGTGTGTATGTGTGTGGTTGTGTGCATGCCTGTGAGGGCAGGTGCCCACGGAGGCCAGAAGAGGGTATTAGATCCCCTGGAGTCTGACTTTTTACAGGTGGATGTGAGCAGTCCAAAAAGGATGCTAGGAACTGAACTCTGGTCCTGTGGAAGAGCAGTACATGTTTTAACTCCTGAGCCGTCTTTCAGATGTCCCCACCCCCAACTTTTAACCTCTTTCCAAGAGCCTTCAATGTGCACTTCTGGCTGCTGGGCTGGCGTCATGCCAGGCTGGTTATAGAAGAATGGAGAAAACAGAAACCTTGTTGTTTGATACTTCTTACTTGAGCTCTGGCTTCCTTCTGCCCTCTTCCTGCTCCCATTTGCTGTTTAGAAAGCTCCCGAAGCTGCCCCATGTTTACTCCCTGGAGTTGTGAGCTGCAGCAGGCAGGCGTGTACCCTGGATATACTTTCTGCACGTTCCCACCACGCACACTAACAAGCTGCCTCTTATTTTGCAGAACAATCTCTGCGTAGAAACCACCATTCTACTTTCCACTTCGCTGTCTGAGACAACCACATCCTCCCCACCCCGGGGGGACAGGCTCCATGGAGAGCTCAGGTCAGTGTGTGGGGTTGGGGGAAGGCTTGTCCAGAAGGCCTGGCCGCTCAGTGAGGCAAGCCAATGCTGTGGGTGAGCATGTTTCCAGGCCTAGAAGGACCATCTGCCCAGCCAGGGGCTGCGACACCCTGAGTGTGAGAACATCTTGAGAGAGGAACAAAAGCACACTTAGGAGCTTGTTCAACTGCTTGCACGTTGTTGAGCTGGACGGTGAATAGTAAGAATTGCTGCCGGGTGGTGGTGGCCCACACCTTTAATCCCAGCACTTGGGAGGCAGAGACAGGTAGATCTCTGTGAGTTTGAGGGCAGCCAGGTCTACAGAGAGTGGCAGAATAGCCAGGGCTACATAGAGAAACCCCGTCTCGAAAAACAAAACAAAACAAAAAACCCTACTAAGACTTATTACCAAGTCTTAAAGTTTCTCCTACTGCTCCCATATCATAAGTGTTCATGTGTGTTCCGTTATCTACTCTTGTCTCCCCCTCACTCCTGTTAGAACTCTTCCTTCCCTTTCATATTCCCTTTTTACACGCCCCCTCCCCATCTCTCACACACACGGTTAGATCTAGATTCTGTAATGTCTGTCTTCCTGAGTCTGGCTTAGTTCAAAGATTGCAACTTTCAAGGAGAACATTTGACCAGGCAAGTTCTATTTGTAACAGCTCTGTAACCTTGAATGAATATTCTTCCCCTGCAAGCCTCATCACCCACCTATCAAGTAGGAAGGGAGGCTCAGGGCCCCCTCTCTAGTTAGATGATTTTTTTAACTTTTAGGAGTTTTTACTTTATCTGTGTGGATGTTTTGCCTGAATGTATATCTGTGTACCTCTTGAGTGTATGGTGTCCACAGAGACCAGAAGAGGATGTTAGATCTCCAGGAACTGGAGTTACAGATGGTTGTGAGCCACCATGTGGGTGCTGGGAATTGAACCTGGGTACTCTGAAAAAACAGTCAGCGGAGCGCTTAATTTTAATCACTTAGCCATCTCTCCAGCTTTCTTAGGGTCCCATTTGGCAGTTAGAGAGGCAAAATAGGGCAAGACCTGTAATCTTTAAAACAGAATAGCATTTGACCTGCCAACATCACAGGACTCTTGTTCAGAATCACATGAACAAGATTCATGTGGGAAATACTTTGCGTATCTATGAGTCAGTCAAGGAATGCTAGCTGCTGTAACAAATGACCCCAAATATCAGAATAGCACAACAATACTCATTTCACACTTAATCACAGTCCAATCTGGGCTCTAAGCAGTCTTCTGAGGTTTGAGGATTCAATCTTGTGGAACCATCATCTCCAACATGCATCTTTTAAGGTCACTGCTGAGTGGAAACAGTCTGGGTACAATGCAGGAAATTCTATCATCATCCCTGCAAATGATAAGCTTCACTTCTATCATATTACATTGGTCCGAATTTGTTGACCAACAGCAAAGGAGTCTGGGAAATGTAGTCTTCCTGTCTATCTTGATTTGATGAACATTTAGCATTGTCACAAAGTGTTAATAAAGCCTAATTGTAATATCCAGCAATACCAAGATCAGTACGAATTCTAGTATCATCCCTTAGGGCGTGCTCTTCCTCCTTGGAGCTGGGTTTACAAGGCCTGAGAGGAGGCTGCCATCTTCTGTCTGTTTGGCTGGGGCCTCCAGAACCAGCTGGCCAGGCTTGGGTGGCCTTAAGAGAGATGGAGGCTACTTTGGAGGCCATTCCTGTGCTTTGGCCAAAGTTGATTCAGGAGGTTTATGTATCGCATCCAAAGATACAGCACTTTGTGCTCAGGTGCCCTTTTCCCTGTGACCCCATAAGGCTTTTTCTCTCCTGGTCTTGAGGTGTCTAGCCTCTCTGAACTGAGAACACTACCTCTCTCTCTCTCTCTCTCTCTCTCTCTCTCTCTCTCTCGCTGGCAACCCGGGTCAGCTCAGTTAGATAACTGGGGTCTTCGGGGTCAGTCAGAGAATGGAAACCAGTGAAGGCAGAAGAGACGGGTTGGGGAAAAGATGGGTTGGGGAAAGCAGAGAAGCTGTGCCACGCCCTGGGTCAGCTGCTTCCCAGCCCCTGCCTGTCATCCCATGTCAGAAAGGCTCACTTCCAGGGTCAACAGACTTTCGGACTTGCGAGAGATGCCAGGAACACAAACTTTTATACAAACTTCCTGGTTCGTTCACAAACATCAGCAACTAATCAGTTTTCAGAAAATACTACACAATCCTGAACAGACCATGTGAGCAAGCCAGCTGTGGGCCAAAGCCTGAGGCTGTTCAAGCTTTGAAGGCTTTCCAAGACAGCGTTTGTTTGAGATGGTCGCCAGGGCCTACTGACCGCTTCTCTAGTTTTCTCTTTAATGAGAGAGAGAGAGAGAGAGACAGAGAGACAGAGAGACAGAGAGAGACAGAGACAGAGAGACAGATCAGAACTGTCACTGGTTTAAATCTTTATGTAGCTCACATCAAGAGGACGATAGGGAAGGAAAGAAGGGAAGAAAGGAGTTAGGGGAAGAGAAGGGGATAAAAAGAAGGAAGAAAAGTTCAAGGGAGGGAAATCAGAAGGGAGCCATGGAAAGGACAGTGGAAGGAGGGAGGGAAGGAGGAAGGAAGAACAGGAAGAGAAACAAAGATAAAAGGCATAAAGGAGGGAGAGGAAGGGAGGAAGACAGACAAAATACCAATTAATTTACGAATAATTCACCTTGCGTTACTTCATTAAATCTTCAGGAAAGGCGGAGATGTTTAGTTAGGAGGTCAGGTTGGACCAGTCTTCATGCCAGGCTAAGTGACTTCCTGGCAAATTTTGAGAGATGTGGTCCTGCTGAGTGGGGTGTCCAGATGGGTAGACTTGGCTGTTATCTTCAGACTGGGGGAAGCTGGGAAGTAGGCCTTGTCACAGGAACAAGTGAGAATTGGGGGGAAAGTGGGGGCTTCAGAGATGGTAATTATCCTCCGGACTTCACATGTGTCCACCTCAGAGCCTCGGAGGGGGGCTGCCTGCTGACCAGCAGGGCAGAGGACAGCTTGGCCTCAATGGTTCCACTTGATCTGCCATCTGCTGATGTTTACATATGTAGCCCCTATCCTTCTAAAGGACCCCGAGACAATTAAGGTATAACAAAACCCAAAGCCGAGGCAGCAGAGAGGAAGCAAGAAGAGAGGCCCCTTGACATGCGCTGATGTATGGGACTGGACTCTAATTCAGCTGGGAGTTTCTTGGCAGCCAAGTCAAAAAGGGAAGCCCTGAGGTATGTGGTTTGTGCTGTCTGGAGACTAGAGAAGACAAATTACTTGTGTATAAAAACACCCTTGGTTGAAGGTTACTGCAAGGGAAATCTGTCCTTGTGGAGAGTGTTTTCCATCCTTCCCATCCTCGTCTGGCTCCTCCAAGAAGCAAACACCAAGATGTGTAAGGATTTGCTCAAGGAAACACCTGTGGGACAGAGAGTCTGACTGTGAGGGCTGGCTTGCTGGGGGATGGTGTGTGTGTGTGTGTGTGTGTGTGTGTGTGTGTGTGTGTGTGTGTGTGTGTTAGGTTGAGAGGAATCCAGAGAACAGTTCCACAGTATAGTAGTGGTGGCGGAATCTGGAGCCGAAATTAGCCATCAAAGAAGTCTCTCTTGGGAACAGCCGCGAGAAGCACTGCTATGCTCCGTACTTGCCAGCAAGCACCAAGCTTGGCAGATTTGGTCGCACAGTCACCTGGGCAGCATCACTTCAAGTCCCAGCAGCGAGGGCCAGTGAAATGCGGTCTCCAGGCTTCCTCCCTTTGCTAAGTCATTTGCGTATTCTCCATCTTCATTCTTCTGCCTTAAACATATTCTTATTAAGGAAAAAAAAAAAAAAAAAAACGTTTCCACACTGACTTTTCAAAAAGTGGCAAGGAAGAGCCAGATGGCGGTGGTGCACGCCTTTAATCCCAGCACTTGGGAGGAGAGACAGGCGGATCTCTATGAGTT
>CABHPP010136842.1:0-26817 GCA_902168425.1 Peromyscus attwateri
GGGCCTGTTCAAGGTCATGTGGTTGTGAATTAGCCTGGAACCCCTTCTAGTCTACCCTGGGTTCTTGAAGGAGCCTTTCACCCCCTCCCATTAATCTATCTATCCTCCACCAGTGACCGGCTGCGTACGATGACCAATGTACTGGGAGACTCAATTGGAGCAGCCGTCATTGAGCATTTGTCCCAAAGGGAGCTGGAGCTGCAGGAGGCTGAGCTGACCCTTCCCAGCCTGGGGAAGCCCTACAAGTCACTCATGGCACAAGAAAAGGTGGCATCAAGGGGTCGGGGAGGTAATGAGAGTGTCATGTGAAAAGCTTCCAGCTCTGCCCAGGGAGGAGGGAAGGGACTGGGAGGGGAGTCCTGGGGACAATATGTTGCCTAACTGACTGTGGGCTGAACATACATGTTCTGTGTGGCTTCTCTGGGGGCTGCTGAAATAAAAGAGAAGGAATGACCGGTCTCCAAGGTGTATTCATCACTGTTGCATTTGTGTGCTTCAAATACAAGAACAACCCAAGGGAGGGAAGATTTATTTGGGCTATGGTTCTAAAGGGCTTTAGTTCTCTATAGTGGGAAGGCATGGTAGAGCAGAGCAGCTCACTTCATGGTGGTCAGTAAACAGAGACAAGAGAAATGTTAAGTTACCAGGATGGGACACAGCTCTCCAAGACACACCCTACTTGTGACTACTTCCTTCAACTATCCCCTGCCTCCTCCTTTTGACCACTTTCCAATACAGCCATCATAGTAGGAATGCTCAAGGGACTGATGCATTCATTAGGTCAGGGCCTTTGTGATGGAATTATCTCTGAAAATGCCCTCACAGACACACAGAGGTGTGCTGTATAAATTTTCTAGGCACTTGTTTCAGTCCAGTCAAGTTGACAAAGACAGTCTGTCATCACAAAGGTTTCTCTCTGTCCATTTCTGAGTATGGTGAGAACTTGAAGGATGGTGTGAGGATTTGGAATTAGGGGAAGGGAAATCTTCAAATTCAATAAGAAAGATCAGCTCACATTCTTTTGTTGTTGTTGTTGTTTTTTCGAGACAGGGTTTCTCTGTGTAGTTTTGGTGCCTGTCCTGGATCTCGCTCTATAGACCAGGCTGGCCTCGAACTCACAGAGATCTGCCTGGCTCTGCCTCCCGAGTGTTGGAATTAAAGGCGTAAGCCACCACCACCCGGCTCAACTCACATTCTTTGTGTTCTCCAGGAGTGGTGGAACTGACAAGAAAAATACCTATTATTTCTAAGTGATCTGTGGCTTTTGTGTTGAGGTCCCAAAGACCACCTTCAGATTTAATGATTCTTAATAAGACTCACAAAACTCCAGAAAGCCATTCTCCTCTCAGATATGGTTCATTATGTGAAGGGCACTGATTGAAAGGAACAAAGGTACAACTCGTTGGGACTGGGCTGTGCTAGACCAGATGTTTGTTTCCAGTGAAGTCGTGGAAACCAGTGGCTTCTTCCCACAGCAATATGTGGCAACATGCATGGTGCACTGATTTCTTAGTTCCCTTTTCTGTTGTGACAGAACACCCAAACAAAAGCAACTTGAGGGCAAAGGGTTTATTTGGCTCTTAGCTCTTGGGTAGAGTCCACCATTGCAGGGAAGTCAAGGTGTTAGGAAGTTGAAGCAGCTGTCACATCCACAGACAAGAGCAGAGAGAATGAATGCACGCTCACTAGTGCTCAGCTTGCTCCTTGCATTTCATCAAGTTTAAGGTCCAGCCCATAGAACTGTGTGATCCACATTTGGGGTGGACCTTCTTATCTCAAATAACTCAATGAAAATGACTCACATGTCCGCAGGAAAACCCTAGCTCAACAATTTCTCATTGAGATTTACTTCTAGATAATTCTAAACTACCAAGTCGACAATTAAGACTAAAAACCATTAAGAAGCTCACCCGAACCCCAGCCCATGTCACACAGGCATGGAACAGCCACTGACTCACCATTTTTCAGTCTCTGAAACGGACAGTCCAGTGCACTGTGATCCAGGGCACCAAGCACATACCAGAAGGCATTAACTGCATGCTCAGCATACACTCTTGGCTATAGCCAGAGCCTCCTGTTCTACTTGACACTTTTATCAGGAAGATTATTCCAAAGATTGGATGTGTTCTAGTTTCATTTCTGTAGCTGTGGTGAAAACATTTTAGCAAAAAACAACTTAGAGGGGGGAAAAAGCAGCTTAGAGAGGAAAAGCGTTTTTTGATGTAAAATTCCAGGTCATACTCCATCATTGGGTGAAGTCATGGCAGGGACTTGAAGGCAAGTCTGCTTCTATTCCACTCAGCATTATCTCCAACCAACGAGTTCAGTTTGCAGCCAAAGGAGCACAGCAGGAACCATGGAAGATTCTGTTTGCTAGCTGGCTGGCAGGCAGACATGTACTCAACTGGTTTCTTACATAGTTCAGGGTCAACTGTTGTCTAGAGATGGTACTGATCACAGTGGGCTGGGCCCTCCTACATCAATTAATAAGACATCTGTCTTTGTCAGTGTTCTATTTCTGGGAAGAGACACCATAATCATGGCAACTCTTACAAAAGAAAGCATTTAATTGGGGCTTGCTTACTGTCTCAGAGGTTTAGTTCATTTTCATCATAGCAGGGAGCATGGTGGCATGCAGGCAGACATGGGATTAGAGAAGGAGCTGAGAGCTCTAGATCTAGATCTGCAGACAACAGGAAGAGAGAGTGGCTTGGGTCCTTGAAACCCCCAGTGACACACTTCTTCCCAGAAGGCCACACTTCTTAATCCTTTCAAATAGTGCCATTCCCTGGTGATCAAGTATTCAAATCAATGAGCTAGTGGGAACTATTCTCATTCAAATTACCACAACTCCCTTCTCCCAAATTCCAGCAGGCTAATCTCATCTGGGCAATCCCTCAATTGAGACTCCCTAAGGTGAGTCTAGGCTGTGTCAAGTTAACAGTTAGAGCCAAGTAGAATAGAGGTCATAGCTCAAGAGGTAAGCAAAGACCAGTCCTTTATTTGGGGTTTACAGGCTTTGAACACTCTTTGTCACCCAAATTAAGCTCTTTACTGCACAGCGAGGTTGGCAATGAAGTAGTTTCCCACAGGATAGGTTTCTGGATCACAGAATCACCAACCATTGATTCCTAAGACCGCATTTATAACTCCATGTTCCCTCAGTGGATTCTGTATTTCTTTACAAATCAAAGATGGACATTGAATTAAGAATTATTTTCCTGCACCTAGGTGAACCTCAAAGGTTTGGTGAAAACACAAACAAACAGTGAAATGGCTTTTTTCCTATTGCTATAACAATAATTAGGACTAGATAATATATAAAGTAAGAGAGTTTGTATAAACTACTGGTTCTGGAAGTGGGAGTCTAATGCCAGGCAGTTCCATCTAATTAGATGAGAGTTTTGTGCTGGTTCATGACATGATAGAAGCCAGGAGAGGGGAGAGTGCACGCACAAGGGCCTCAAATGTGAAAACCAACCCACAAGGAAGGCATGATTCTATTTGTGACTTTCTACCTTCATTGCTGAAATAGCTTTCACCAGGCTCCGTTCCCCAGTACAGCTTCAGCGCGAAGTCAGGGTTCCAACAAGAACATTGTGGGAGACATTATCAAGCCACCCACAGAAAAACATGATTTCAGTTAAAGTCTGTGTCCTCTTTGTCCAAGAAAGACAAAATTAACTTTTTTTTTCTAAGTTAGATGAAAACTAACTTGAACATGTTTTTTTTTTTTTTTTAATTTTTTTATTTTTTTCCAATAGGGGAAAGAAATCCAAGTACAGGTATTCTTTTTAATGCTTTATATTCCTAAGTTTAATTTGTAAAAAAAGGTTTATTTCTATTTTACGTGTGAGAGTGTTTTCCCTGTGCTCCATACATGTGCAGTGCCCGTGGAAGCCAGAAGGGTGCCCGATACTCTGGGACTGGAGTTACAGATGGTTTTGAGCTGCCATGTGGGTACCAGGATGTGAACCTGAGTCCTCTGGAAGAGCAGACAATGCTCTTAGCTTTTGAGCCACCTCTCCAGCTACTATTTTTTAAAAGATTTATAAAAAGTTCATTCTTCAAGAATTTTGTATATTTATTCAATATATTTTGAACATAACCACTCTCTACTCGCCTTCCAATCCTTCCCAGAACTACCCCTACAAAACCCCTTCTCAACTTCATGTCCTCTTTTCATAGCCCACTCTGTCCAATCAATGCTGTCCTTGGGTGCATTGATTTGGGACGTTCCGCTGGATCATAGGCAACCTACCAGGTGCCAATTTCTTGAAAAACATCGACTTCCCATGTCGGTAGCCTTCAGATGCTAGGCTTTTCAGCTAGGGATGAGGCCAAGAGGCTGTCTTCCATATATGCTGGAATTTTGACTGGATTGATGTTGTACAGGTATTGTGCAAGCAACCACAGCCATTATGAATTCATGAGTATATCAGTCCTGTCGTGCCCAGAGAACATAGAGGGCCATACTGGCCTCCTAACAAGGGCCACTTCTCTGGAAATAACTGACTCTTCTTATTCCAGCAGCACTTTCTCAGCCACTCTTCACAACTGCTTGTTCTTGAAGTTTTTCTACCCCCTCTTCCACGATGTTCTCTGAGCCGTGTGGAGAGGGGGCATGATACAGTTGTCTGATTTAGGACTGAGTAACCATCAGTGCAGGTGTGTTCTGAGACATCCTCACGTTATTCTTTAATAGCCTAAGATGTTCCTGGAGTAGAAGCACTTGAGAAACACAGGGAGCAAGGCTCCAAGTCTAATGCAAACTATTGTGGTCACCACTGAGGAATTTACAGCTAGAGATTAGAAATGGTCCTTGCAAAGGCAAGAGGCATTTCTGTTGAATAAAATCAACTCCATGCCAGGTGTGGTGGTGCATACCTTTAATTCCAGCACTCGGGAGGTAGAGGCAGGTGGATCTGGGTCCAAAGCTAGCCTGGTCTATAGAGCAAGTTCCAAGACAGCCAGGTCTACAAAGAGAAATCCTGCCTCTAAAAACAAAACAGAATGAAACAAAACCAACCAACCAACCAACCAACCAACCAACCAACCAACCAAACAAACAAACAAATAAAACCAACTATCCAAAGAAACAAAAGGACTCCACTCTGGACACTTAGAAACTTTCCCAAAGACTTTGGTATTCAGCTCAATTTCAGCCTCCAGACCTACTTCATCCTGCCTTGTGTTAAAGGTCTCCATCCTCAGACAGTGCTTTGTGTGAAAGGGACATGACAAGTCAAAAGGTAAAGGCATTTGTTTGTTTGTTTGTTTGTTTGTTTGTTTGTTTGTTTTTCAATTCTTGAAGCCTCCCTCCTCCTGCCGTCCTGCCCTAGTTTCTTGAGTTAGTTTCTGTGTTAAATTCCTATTGTTGTGACACTCATAGTTTATTTTGATTCACAGATTTGAAGGCCTCACTCCATGATCGGTCAAATTCATTGGTTTGGGACAGTGGTGAAGCAGATTTGGGCCCATCCACCTCTTCTGAGATACACCCCTAATGACTCAAAGACCTCCCCTCCATTAGTTCTCACCTCATAAAAGTTATGTCACCTCCCAATGTTCCAAAACAGCGATCAGACCTTTAATACATGGGCTTTTGGGGATATGTTAGATCCAATTACAGTAGAATGAGTTAAAAATGATTTTATTCTCATGGAGAAGGGGCACATAAGGGGTACACAATTTCCTTTGTGGAAGGGATTGGATTAGATTAGATTATCTATTCTTTCTCCTCAAAATTGTATACAATAAATTTAATTAATCTTTAGGGGGGAAAGCATGCTTCACATTTATCACTTGAGTCACAGATAAAAGATCAAGGGTTAAATGAAAGTGCATTTTGTTTATAGCAACACCATAAGCAATTTTTCAATATTTTCTTAACATTATCTTAATCGTACTTTAATCCTATCTTAATATTACCTTAATCTTACATATTTAAGGGTGAATTCAAATATAATATGGTCTTTTTGTGTTTCCTTTTTGGACAAAATAAAATAGAGTAGTATAAAACAAAACCCATCATGTCAAGGATGGACTGGGCACCAGCAAGAGGAAAAGAGAAGCAAGAGCAGGCACAGGAGTCAGAGACCCGCTCATTCACACACTCAGGAGGGCCATGAAAATACTCAGCTGAAAGTTAGAACATAGACTCAGAGGACCTGGTGCGGACCCATGCAGGCCCGATGCTGGCTGCTTCAGTGTCTGTGTGTTCATAGGAGCCTTGCTGAGGTGAGTCAGAGTGCCTTGTTCTCCTGGTGTCCTCTGCTCCCTCTGGCTCTTACACCTTTTCTGCCTCCTCTTTTGCTGGGTTTCCTGAGCTCTGTGGAAAGGGATTTGATCAAACATCCCATTTAGAGCTGTGTGTTCCAAGGACTCTTTCTCTGCATACTGTCTGTTTGTGGATCTCTGCATCTGTTCCCATCTGCTGCAGGAGGAAGCTTCTCTGCTGGTGACTGAATGAGGCACTGGTCTATGAATATAGCAGAAGTCATTTTATTGATACTTTCTTTTAGACGAGTAGCGTTGGGTTTTACCTTAGGTCCCTGGGCTATCTAGTCTCTGGTTCTTGGTCACCCAAGCAGTGTTAGGAACAGGTTCTATCTTGTGGAGTGGGCCTTAAGTCAAATCAGACAATGGTTGGATACTCCCGAAACTTTTGTGCCATCATTGCCCTAGCATGTTTCTCAGGCCAGACAGATTGTAGAAGAAAGGTTTTTGTGTCTGGGTTGGTGTTTATATTTCTCTTTTTGTAGCCTGCAGAATACATTCCCACACCAAAGACACTAGAACATAGGGGTGAAGGTTCCATGTAGGCACCATCTTGGCTTCCCCATTGAATGAGTTGTGTGGGTATTGTCCTGAGCAATGGGTTCCCTCTGTTAGTTTGTGAAGAGCAACTGATTGTCTCAGTAACAGCCTGGATTGTTTGGGGATATCCATGGGACTCCCTTGGCCAACAACTCAATTGATTGCAACCCAGTCCTAGTACTGGAAGCCATGTTAGGTGCCAAGAGATGGTCAGTTGGGACTCTGTCTCCCCTGTTATAAGGAGACCTCATTAGGATCACTTTCATATGATATAGGAAGTTTTCATTGCACTAGGTTTGCATATCATCTCTCAAATGCCCCTCAATTCCAGCTGTCTCTCCCCGAATTCCCTCCTTCATCCTTATCTTCCCTCCCCCTCCCCACCTGATCCTTGCAATATCATCCCCCTCCCCCAGTCCACCTATAAAATCTATTCTATTCTCCTTCCCTGGGAGATTTATGCATCCCCACCTTGGGCCCTCCTTATTACCTAGCCTCTCTGGGTTTGTGGATTGTAGTATGGTTATCCTTTACTTTATAGTTAATATCTACTGATGAGTGAGTACATACCATGTTTGTCTTTATGGGTCTGGGTTACCTCACTCAGGATGATTTTTTTCTAGTTTCATTCATTTGCCTACAAATTTCCTGATGTCATTGTTTTTACAGCTGAGTAATACTCCATTATATAAATGTACCTCATTTTCTTTATCTATTCTTCTGGTGTGGCACATCTTAGGTTGTTTCCAGTTTCTGGTTATTATGAATAGAGCAGCAATGAATATGGTTAAGCAAGTGTCCTTGTGGTAGGCTGAAGTCTTCTTTGGGTATATGCCCAAGAGTGGTATAGCTGAATCTTGAGGTAGATAGATTCTCAACTCTCCGAGGAACCACCATATTGATTTCTATGGTGGTTGTACAAGTTTGCCTTCCACCAGCAATAGATAAGTGTTTGACTTACTCCACAACCTTGTAAACATGAGCTGTCACTTGTTTTATTGATCTTAGCCGTTGTGACAGGTGTAAGATGGAATCTCAAAGTAGTTTTGATTTAATTTCCCTGATGGCTAAGGATGTTGAACATACTTTTGTTTCTCAGCCTCTTGAGTTTTCTCTATGGAGAATTCTGTTTAGATCTGTAGTCCATTTTTTAGTTAGATTATTTGGTTTGTTGATATCTAGTTTCTTGAATTCTTTATCTATTTTAGATATTAGTTTTCTATCAGATGTGGAGTTGGTAAAATTATTTTCCTATGCTGTAGGCTGCATCTTTGTCCAAATGACAATGTCCTTTGGCCTTCTAGAAGCTTTTCAGTTTCATGACGTTGCATTAATTGTTGATCTTAATGTCTGAGCTACTGGTGTTATGTTCAGGAAGTCTTCTCCTGTGCCAATGAGTTCCAGGTTATTCCCTTCTTTCTCTTCTATCAGGTTCAGTGTATCTGGTTTTATGTTGAGGTCTTTGATCCATTTGGACTTGAGTTTTGAGCAGGGTGAAAAGTATGAATCTATTTGCATTCTTCTCCATGCAGACATCCAGTTTGACCAGCACCTTTTGTTGAAGATGCTGTCATTTTCCCAGTGTGTATTTCTGGCTTCTTTATTAAAAATCAGATGTCCTAGATTTGTGGATTTATGTCTGGGTCTTCAATTTGATTCCATCAATCAATGTGTCTGTTTTTATACCAATACCATGTGGGTTTTATTACTATAGTTCTATAGTACAACTTGAAGTTGGGTATGGTGAGACCTCCAGCAGTTCTTTTTATTTTTCAAGATTGTTTTGAGTATTCTGGATATTTTGTTTTTCCACAAAGTTGAGAATTGTCCTTTCAAGGTCTGTGAAGAATTGTGTTGAAAATTTGATGGGTATTATGTTGAATCTGTAGATTTCTTTTGGGAGGATGACCATTTTTACTGTGTTAATCCTACTGATCCATGAGCATGGCAGATCTTTCCATCTTCTGATGTTTTCTTTAATTTCTTTCTTCAAAGACTTGAAGTTGTTATCACACAAGTATTTCACTTGTTTTGTTTGAGTTACTCCAAGATATTTTATACTGTTTGAGGCTATTGCAAATGATATTTACCTGATTTCTTTCTCAGTCCATTTGTCATTTGTTTGTAGAAGGGCTACTCATTTTTGTGAATTAATATTATATCCAGTTAGTTTGCTGAAAGTGTTTATTGGCTATTGGAGTTCCCTGGTGGAATTTTTATGTTCTCTTATGTATACTATCATCTGCCAATAAGGATACTTTGACTTCTTCCTTTCCAATTTGTATTGGAAATGCTCTCCTTTGGTTGTCTTGTTGCTCTAGTTAAGAATTCAAGAACTTTAATGAATCAGTATGGAAATCACATAGAACCTTCTCTTGTTTCTGATTTTAGTGGAATTGCTTTGAGTTTCTCTCCATTTAAATTGATGTTGGCTGTGGGCTTCCAGCAAACTGCCTTTATTATGTTGAGGTATGTCCCATGTATCCCTAATCTCTCCAGGACTTTTATCATGAAGGGGTGTTGGATTTTGTCAAAGGCTTTTTCTGCATCTGATGAGGTGATCATGTGGTTTTTGTCTTTCAGTTTGTTTATATGGTGGATTTTATTTATCTATTTTTGTATATTAAACCATCTCTGCATCTCTGGAATGAAGCATACTTGATCATAGTGGATGATCATATATATATATATATATATATATATATATATGTGTGTGTGTGTGTGTGTGTGTGTGTGTGTGTGTATAAAATTTTTTATTAAAAAAAGATTTTCTTTCCTTTTACATACCAACCCATTCTCCCTCCCTCCTCTTCTCCTGCTTTCCCCACCTACTCCCATAGAGAGTAAGGCCTCCCTTAGGTAGTCAACACAGGCTGTTATACCATGTTGGGGCTAGACCTAGCCCCTCCCTCCTGCATCAAGACTGAGTAAGGCATTGCACCATAGGGAACGGAGTCTAAAAAGCTAGTTTATGTACCCGGAATAAGTTCTGGTCCCATCGCCAGGGGACCCACAAACACATCAAGCCACTCAACTTTCACCCACATTCAGAGGGCCTAGTTCAGTCCCATGCAGGCTCCCCATCTATCAGTCTAGAGTCCATGAGCTCCCATTAGCTGGGGTGAGCTATTTCTGTGTTTTTTCCCATCATGATTCTGACCCCCTCTTGCTCTTATAATCCTTCCTCCCTCTTTTCAACTGAACTCCAGGTTCTTGGCCAAGTGCTTGGCTATGGATCTCTGCATCTACTGCCATCAGTCACTGGATGCAGGTTCTATGATGACAATTAGGGTAGACACCAATCTGAGTGTAGAGGAAGGCTAGTTCAAGAAGACTATCCACCATTGCTATGAGTTTTAGCTGTACACAATCTTGTGAGTTCCTGGAGTTTTCCCTAGCTGCAGATTTCTCCCCATGCTCTTAATGGTACATTCTGTCAAGATATCTCTTTCATTGCTCTCCTTCCCTGTCTCTCTCCCATGTTCCCACCTCCCATCCCCTCCCATCCCCTTCTCTCTATTCCCCCCTCTTTCCCAGAAGATCTTAACCCTTTTCCCCTCCTGGGGAGATCTATGTGTGTCCTTCTTATTATCATCCTCTTTACCTAGCTTCTCTGGGGTTGTGGATGGTAGCCCGGTTATCTTATTGCTTTGCTTCTAACATTCACTTATGAGTGAGTACATACCATGTTGGTCTTTCTGGGTCTGGGTTACCTCACTCAGGATGATTTTTTCTGGTTCCATCCATTTGCCTGCAAATTTCCTGATGACATTATTACCTCTGTGTAATACTCTATTGTGTAAATGTACCACATTTTCTTTATCCTTTCTTTGGTTGAATGGTATCTTGGTTGTTTCCAGATTCAGGCTGTTATGAATAATGCTGCTATGAACACAGTTGAGCAAATGTCCTTGTGGTGTGGTTGAGCATCTTTTGGGTATACGCTCAGGAGTGGTATTGCTGGGTCTTGAGGTAGGCTGATTCTCAATTTTCTGAGATACTGCCATATTGATTTCCAGAGTGGCTGTACAAGTTTGCATTCCTACCACCAGTGGAGGAATGTTCCCCTTACTTCACATTTATGTTGAGGTCATTGATCTACTTAGACTTAAATTTTATGCATGGTGACAGATATGGATCTATTTGTAATCTTCTACATGTTGACATCCAGTTATGCCAGCACCATTTGTTGAAAATGCTTTTTTTTTTCTATTGTACAGTTTTGGCTTCTTTGTCAAAAATCAGGTGTTCATACATGTGTGGATTAATGTCAAGGTCTTCAATTTGATTCCATTGGTCCACATGTCAGTTTTTATGCCAGTACCAAGCTGTTTTTATTATTGTAGCTCTATAGTAGAGCTTGAAGTCAGGAATCGTGATGCCTCCAGAGGTTTTTGTTTTTCCATATGAAGTTGAGTATTGTTCTTACCAACACAAGTGAAGAATTGTGTTGTGATTTTGATGGGAATTGCATTGAATCTGTAGATTGCTTTAGATAAAATTGCTATTTTTACCATGTTGATCCTCCCTCTCCAAGAATATGGGCGATTTTTCCATTTTTTGATATCCTCTTCAGTTTCTTTCTTGAAAGACTTAAAGTTCTTGTCCTACAGGTCTTTCACTTGCTTAGAGTTACTCCAAGATATTTTATATTATTTGTGGCTATTGTAAAGGGTGATGTTTCTCTAATTTCTTTCTCAGCCCATTTATCATTTGTACAAAGAAGGGCTACTGATTTTTTTGAGTTAATCTTGTATCCTGCCACATTACTGAAGGTGTTTATCAGCTGTAGGAGTTCCTTGGTAGAATTTTTGGGATCACTTATGTGTACTATCATATCATCTGCAAATAGTGAAAATTTGACTTCTTCCTTTCCAATTTATTTCCTCTTGATCTCCTTTTGTTGTCTTATTGCTTTAGCTAGAACTTCGAGTACTATATTGAATAGATATGAGGAGAGTGAACATCCTTGTTTTGTTCCTAATTTTAGTAGAATCGCTTTCAGTTTGTCAACATTTAGTTTGATGTTGGCTGTTGGCTTGCTGTATATTGCCTTTATTATGTTTAAGTATGTTCCTTGTATCCCTGATCTCTCCAAGACCTTTATCATGAAGGTGTGTTGGATTTTGTCAAAGGCTTTTTCAATGAGATGATCATGTGTTTTTTTTCTTTCAGTTTGTTTAAATGGTGGATTGCATTGACACATTTCTGTATGTTGAACCATACCTACATCTCTGGAATGAAGCCTACTTGATCATGGTGGATGATTTTTTTGATGTGTTCTTGGATTCAGTTTGCTAGTATTTTATTGAGAATTTTTGCATCAATGTTCATGAGGGAGATTGGTCTGTGATTCTCTTTTCTAGTTGCATCTTTATGTGGTTTGGGTATCAGGGTAACTGTAGCCTCATAAAAAGAGTTTGGCAATGTTCCTTCTGTTTCTATTGTGTGGAACAATTTCAGGATTATTGCTATTAGCTCTTCTTTGTAATTCTGGTAGAATTCTGCTCTGAAACCATCTGGTCCTGGGCTTTTTTTGTTGTTGTTGTTGGAAGACTTTTGATGACTGCTTCTATTTCCTTAGGGGCTATAGGTCTATTTAAATTATTTTCCTGATCTTGATTTAATTTTGGTGTGTGGTACCTATCCAAAAAATTGTCCATTTCTTTTACATTTTCCAATTTTGTGAATTTCATGTTTTGAAGTATGACCTAGTTGTTCTCTGGATTTCCTCAGTGTCTGTTATTATGTTCCCCTTTTCATTTCTGATTTATTAATTTGGATATTCTCTCTGCTCTTTGGTTCGCTTGGATAAGCGTCTATCTATCTTGTTGATTTTCTCAAAGAACCAACTCTTTCTTTCATTGATTCTTTGTATTGTTCTTTTTCTTTCTATTTTATTGGTTTTAGCCCTCAATTTGATTATTTCCTATCTTCTACTCCTCCTGGGTAAGTTTGCTGCTTTTTATTCTAGAGCTTTCCGGTGTGTGTTAAATTGCTAGTGTGAGATTTCTCCAACTTCTTTAAGTAGGCACTTAGTGCTATGAACTTTCCTCTTAGCACTGCTTTCATAGTGTCCCATAAGTTTGGGTATGTTGTGCTTTCATTTTTGTTGAATTCTAGGAAGTCTCTAATTTCTTTCTTTATTTCTTCCTTGACCTGGGGGTGATTTAGTTGAGCATTGTTCAGTTTCCATGAGTTTGTAGGCTTTCTGCATTTTGTGTTGTTGTTGAATTCTAGCCTTAAGCCATGGTGGTCTGATAAGATACAGGGGATTGTTCCAATTTTTTTGTATCTGTTGAGATTTGTTTTGTTACAGAGTATGTGGTCAATTTTGGATAAGGTTTCATGGGATGCTGAAAAGAATGTATATTCTCTTGTGTTTGGGTGAAATAGTCTATAGATGTCTGTTATGTCCATTTGAGTCATAGCATCTGTTAGTTCCCTTATTTCTGTTAAGTTTCTGTCTCGCAGATTGGTCTAGTGGTGAAGTCTCCCACTATTAGTGTGTGGGGTTTGATGTGTGATTTGAGACTTAGTAATGTTTCTTTTACAAATGTAGGTGCCCTTGTATTTGGAGCATAAATGTTCAGAATTGAGACTCCTCTTGATGGATTTTTCCTGTTATAAATATGAAATGCCCTTCTTCATCTCTTTTGATTGATTTTAGTTTGAAGTCTATTTTGTTAGATGTTAGGATAGCTACACCGGCTTGTTTCTTAGGTCCATTTGATTGGAAAGTTTTTTTCCCAACCTTTTGCTATGAGGTAATGTCTGTCTTTGAGGTTGAGGTGTGTTTCTTGTATGCAGCAGAAGGATGGATCCTGTTTTTGTATCCATTCTGTTAGCCTGTGTCTTTTTATAGGCAAATTGAGTCCATTGATATTAATGGATATTAGTGACTAGTGTTTGTTAATTGTGTTATTTTTTGGTGGTAGTGTGTGTGTATTTCCCTTCTTTGGCTTTTGTTGATGTGAGGTTATCTGTTGCCTGTGTTTTGGTGGTTGCAGCTTGCTTCCTTAAATTGGAGTTTTCCTTCAGTACTTTCTGTAGGGCTCGATTTGTGGATATGTAATGTTTAAATCTGGTTTTGTCATGAAATATCTTGTTTTCTCCATCTAAAATGATTGAAAGTTTTGCTGGGTATAGTAGTCTGGGCTGGCATCCATGGTTTCTTAGTATCTGCAGAATGTCTATCCAGGACCTCCTGGCTTTCATTGCTTCCATTGAGAAATCAGGTGATATTCTGATGGGTCTGCCTTTATATGTTACTTGACCCTTTTTCTTTACTGCTCTTAACATTCTTTCTTTATTCTGTATGTTTAGTGTTTTGACTATTATGTGATGAGAGGATTTGTGTGTGTGTGTGGTCCAGTCTATTTGATGTTCTGTACGCTTCTTGTACCTTCATAGGTATGTCTTTCTTTAGGTTGGGAAAGTTTTCCTCTATAATTTTGTTGAATATATTTTCTGTGCCTTTGAGCTGGAATTTTCTCTGATTCTAGCCCTATTATTCTTAGGTTTGGTCTTTTTATGATGTCCCAGATTTCCTGCATGTTTTGTGTTAAAATTTTGCTATATTTAACATTTTCTTTGACCGATGAATCTGTCTCGTCTATGGTATCCTCAATGCCTGAGATTTTCTCTTCCATTTCTTGTATTCTGTTGGTTATATTTGCCTCTGTTGTTTCTGTTCATTTACTCATATTTTCCATTCCCTGAATTCTCTTAGTTTGTGTTTTCTTTATTGCTTCTATTTCAATTTTCATGTCTTGAACTGTTTCCTTCACCTGTTTGATTGTTTTTTCTTGGGTTTCTTGACCTTCTTTAAGGGATTTCTTGATTTCCTTCATTTTTTTTGTGTCTTTTCCTCCATTTCTTTAAGTGAATTTTTCATTTCCTTTTTTAAGTCTTCTATCATCTTCATAAAATTGTTTTTAAGGTTGTTTTCTTCTGGGTTATCTGCTTTGGCATGTTCAGGTCTTGTTGTTGTAGCATCACTAGGTTCTGGTGGTACTGTGTTGCTCTTTATGTTGTTTAATGTGTTCTTATACTGTCTTCTACCCATTTCTTCCTTTAATAAGAACAGGTGGAGCTCCAGGTCACTCTTCTTCCAATCAGTTCAGGTGGGGCCTCTGGCTCCTGTGGTTGTTCTTCTTCCCAACTGGTCCAGGAGGGGGCTTATAGCTCTGGTGGTCACTGTTCCCAATTGGTGCAGGTTGAGCTTATGGCTCAGGTGGTCACTGTTCCCAATGGGTGCAGGGCAGGCATGTAGCTTTGGTGGTCATTGGTGCAGCAGAGTATGGTTGGCTTGGCGAGGAGGAGTGGGGGAGGCGGGGAGAGGCAGCTGTCCAGTCACTGGTGCTCCAGTGGCTAGGGGGAGGGGCACGGAATGTGCCTTCAGGGCCTAGGGCCTAGAGAACTGGTCTGACTAGTCCAGAGATAGGGCCTTGCCTGATCCCAATTGGTGCAGGGTGGGTTTGTGGCTCCAGTGGTCACTGGTGTCGCAGAGGTTGATTGGTTTGGCAGCAGGGGCTGGGGAAGAATCTGCTACACAGTCTCTGGGGCTGCACTGGCTGGGGGTTGGAGGGTGGGGAGGGGCACAGAATGCGACCCCGGGGCCTAGGGACTATAGAACTGGTCTGCCCAGTCTGGAGATGGGGGCTTACCTGTTCCCAATCAGTGCAGTGTGGGTGTATGTCTCCAGTGGTCATTGGTGCCACAGGAGATAGTGGCTTGGCAAGGGGGTGAAAGAAGAGGCAGCTGCCCCATCCTGGGGGCTCTGATGGCTGAAGCAAAGGCTTTACCAAGACACCCTCAAACATTAGGAGCTATTTCCAATCCTATTGGTTATTCTCCACAACCTGATAATAAGATCCTATTGGTAAAGAAAATGGTACTTAATAGCCTTGGACATGAAGAAATCTAGCTGGTGCACAACAAGAAACTTCACCCCTACTGACTACTATTCATGGTACCAAGCATCTCACATTGAGGCTCCGGGATGTATGATAAAGTGGATATGGGAAGAGTATAAGAGCCAAAAGTGGTGGATGACTCCAAGCAAAAAGTGTTTTCCAGCCACAAGACTGATGCAGATGTAAAGCCATAATAACAGCGAAAGCAGGTACAAGAAGTGCACAACTTCAAAGCACACAAAATTTCACCAGAGAGAAGGGGAAGTAGACTCAACAATCCTATCTGTAATGCAGATGGTATTTGTGGTTGTTATCTGCTGAGAGAGAAAAATTCTGTTTTCTCCAAGGGCGTGACATTGTACATAGCAAACATACTCCAGGCAGACCTCATGCTCAGAGGTAGTTTGCAAACACAAAGTGGTCACCATGCTTTTGTGTTCTTTTTTTGGTTTTGTTTGGTGTGTTTCTTTCTTTCTTTCCTTTTTTCAATCCTTTGATTACTTAAGACAAAGAACATGAAGTTGGATGGATAGAAGTATCTGGGAGGAATTTGGGGAGGGGAAAGACTATGAATAAAATACATTAAATGAAAAAATTAATAAATTTTAAAAATTCTTTTTAAATGAAAGTTAATCAAAACCTTTATCTTGCTTGTTACTACTGTATACACAATGTATAGCTTTAGTAGTAGAAGGACATGTCTGTAATGCCAACACTAACAAGGTAGTCACAGAAACATCGAGAATCAAAGCTAGAATTGACTTAGAGGAAGCATGGCAGCATTCAGGTAAACACAGTGCTGGAGAAAAAGCTGAGAGTTCTACATTTAGATAGGCAGGAAGCAGGAAGAGAGAGACACTGGGTCTGGCTTGAGCATTGGAAATCTCAAATCCAGTGACATACTTCCTCCAACAAGACCACACATCCTAATAGTGCCACTCCCTATGACCTTATGGGGGCCATTTTTATTTAAACCACCTCAATCCACTCCCTGGTCCCCATAGACTTGTAGCCATATCAGAACACAAAACTGCATTTAGTCCAGCTTCAAAAGTACCCATCCATAGTCTGTCACAATCTCAAATCTGTGTAAATGTTCAAAGTTCAAAGTCTGTTCCGAGACTCATGTCAATCTCTTAACTGTAACCACCTATAAAATCAAAATGAAAAAGCAGATCACATACTTCGAACATACAAAAGCACAGGATATATTTCACCATTCCAACAGAGAGTCAAAGGAAGTCTAGTGAGGAGATACTGGGCTAAAGCAATACTAAACACCAGCTGGCCAACTCCAAACTCTGTATCTCCAAGTCTGATGTCAAAATGCTTTTCAGATCCCCAACTACTTGAAGCTTTGTTGACTGCAACACATTTCTTTCTCTTGGGCTGTTGCCACTCCCTGTTAGCAGCTTTACTTCGCAGGTATCTCATGACTCTGCCATTTCTAACCTTTTGGGTTCTCCAAGGCAATCCAGGCTTCACCTCCACAGCTTTACACAACAGTCTCTCTGGTCCTCCATGTAGGAGCACCCCAGATATATGCCAGTGGCTTTCTTTGGCCATGGAGAATAATTCCACACTCCTTCCTTCTATCCTTGACAGAACCATGTGGTCCAAGTTGTCAAGTTATGCTGCTTGCTACTGCTGGACCATGGCCCCCTTGTTCAATTACATTGTCACCAGCTTTCTGTTTTCAGTGGTTTCCTTCATTGCCTAAGCTTGGCTGTCTTGAAACTTGCTCCATAGACCAGGGTGCTTCAAACTCAGAGATCCATCTGTCTTTGCTTTCTGAGTACTGAGATTAAAGGTTATGTACAACCATACCTGGCTCTAAGTTTTCCTTTAATCCTTTTCTCTTTTCTTTAATTCCTTTTCGCAAGCTGTAGTTTAACTAAGTAAGGTCTTACTTTGAAGGAGAGGTAAAAGCCACGAGTCATGTGGCAACACATGGATGAATAGAAATGGGTTAAATTAAGCTATAGGCCAAGATTTCATAATTAATAATAAGTCTTCATGCTGTTTTTTTGTGAGTTGGTGGCCCAAAGAAAATCCATCTACAAGGCTGTCTGAAAATCTCTTCTACCAAAGCTGTTGTTAATCCAAACTACTCAATTTAGCCTCAGGCAGATTGTTTTGGACAAAGGCAGAAAGCAGCCACATTCTTTATCAAAATATCACAATAACAATCTCAAGCTCACATATAAATATTCTTCTCCTCTGAAACCAGGCCCCCAGAGTTCAAACCACCATCAGCACCACTGTCTTATATGGTCCTACAAGTATGACCCACTAAACCCTGCTGAAGATGTCTAATCAATTTTTCTAGTCAAAAGTCCCAAAGTGTTCCATATTCCTCCAGGCAAAACCATGGTCAAGCCTATCACAACATTATCTCAGTCCCTGGTACCAACTTCTGTCTTAGTTAGGGTTTCTATCACTGGTAAGAGAAACCATGACAACAGCAACTCTTACAAAGGAAAACATTGAATTGGGGCTGGAATACAATTCAGAGGTTTAGCTGATTATGATCCTGGGGGAAGTATGGTGGCATGCAGGCAGACATGGTGCTGAAGAGGCGTCTGGGAGTTCTACATCCAGATAGGCAGGAAGCAGGGAGAGAAAGACACTGGACCTAACTTGAGCATTTGGAAACCTCAAGGCCCACCCGTAGCCCCAGTGATAATAGTGACATTCCCCATGAGCCTATGGGGACCATTTTCATTCAAACTACCACAGATGAACTCACAGAGACCGTGGCAGCACACATAGGGAATGTACTATTTTAAACCAGTTGAGGTCACAGCACTTAGAGAAGGAAGTAAACATGGTGTCCCACCCCTACCTAAGAAGCTATTTGCAATTGATATCTGCTGGCAAAAGAAAATCAGTTTTGTCTGGTGAGTTTGCTGAGTATGTCAAGTACACTCTGGGGCAGGACTCATGCCCAAGAGAAGCTGGTCAACAAAAAATAAATTCTGAGGGTTTTTTTTTTGTGGATTTGTTTGTGTGTGTGTGTGTGTGTGTGTGTGTGTGTGTGTTGGTCATTTTTCATCTGATTGGTTTTTTGTTTGTTTTGATTACTGGTTTTTTGATTTAGGGCTTTTAAAGTTTTAAAAAGAAAGAGAAAAACATGACGTTGAATGGATAGGGAGGTGGAGATGGCCAAAGAAAAGTAAGAGCATGTGCAAAACATTTCATATGAAAAAGTAATTAATAAAAATATTTAAGTTGTGATTATGTTCTCTCATGATTCACCTTTTAATTTTCCTCCAAATGAGCTTCCTTTTCTACTTAATCATGTTATTTTTTATATATTGTACTAATCTGTCAATTTTTTATTCTATATATTTCCACTGAGTTTCAATTGTAATACAATATATCAATTATTTGAGAATTCCATCTGTAGATGTAACCAACCACCTTATTAAATAAGAAACACAGAGCCAATGTAAAGATGAAAGCCCAAGAGGTCAGAGCTAGGAGCCTTACCCGCTTTCCGCCAGCTAGCTTCTCCCGCCAAGAGACCTCTCTGAAAAAGGGAGTTTCTTCCTGTGCGGTTGTATTATAAAGAGTCCTTGTTTTACCTTCTCATTGGTTGTAAACCCAACTACGTGACTACCTCGTCACTGCCTGTCTGTACAGACCTCCAGGTCTTCTATGGTTGGTATTGAGATTAAGGGCATGTGTCTCCAATGCTGGCTGTATCCTTGAACACACAGAGATCTACCTAGTTCTGCTTACCAAGTGCTGGGATTAAAGGCGTGCACCACCACCGCCCTGGCTTTCGCTATGGCTTGCTAATAGCTCTGACCCCTAGGCAACTTTATTTATTAACATACAAATAAAATCACATTTCAGTACAAATAGAATACCACTATAGCCATCTAATATGTTTTCATCATAACCACTCCCAGCCCCTACCAAATCCAGCTTCTACCTCTCCTGTCTTCTCCCCAAGTCTGTGTCCTCTGTTTCTTAAATAGCATACAAAGCAACATTTGTACTACCCTTATACTCATAGTTGTAGGGTGTGATGGTTTGAATGAGAATAGCCCCAATTGGCTCATGTATTTAAATTCTTACTCATCAGGAAGTATAACTCTTCACGAAGGATTAGAAGGCATAGCCTTGTTGACATAGGTGTGACCTTGTTGGAAGAAGTGTGTCTTTTCTGGTATGCCAGGGCCAGGCTCTCTGTCTCTCTGTCTGTCTGTCTCTCTCTGTCTCTCTTTCTCTCTCTTCTTTCTCTGTCTCTCTCTGTCTCTCTGTCTCTCTGTCTCTTTCTCTCTCTGTCTCTGTCTCTCTCTCTCTCACGCACACACACACACACACACACACACACACACACACACACACCCCTATCTCCCTCATCCTCCCCAACCCCCAGTGCCTGTGGATCTGGATGTAAAGCTATCAGCTACTGTTCCAGTGCCATGTCTGTCTGCTTTCTGTCATGATGAACATGGACTAACCCTCTAACACTCTAAGCAATCTCCTAATTACATGATTTCTTTTATAAGAATTGCCTTGGTTATAGTGTCTCTTTATTGCAATAGAATAGTAACTAAGGCAGAAGTTGATACCAGGAGAGGGTATTGCTATGTTAAGTCTGACCATGCTGTGAGGGGACCCTGCAAGCATCATGGCAGACAGGGAAAAGAACTGCAAAGAGATGAGAATGAAAACTTGGCTCAGGTTGACTTAATCAGGTTTGATCAAACTTTGGGAGTCTAATGCCAGGTGGTTTATTGCCTGCATATTTAAACAGCACAATTTGGGGAAAAAAGTTTCCCAATGTAATACTATCCCTGGTGTACAATGAGGCATAATTACATTGAAACTCAACTTAAAGTAAATGTGATTTCATCCAAGAAGATGCATTCTAGAGATAGGCTACCTGTATTAGCTTAAGGGTCTAGGGAAGGATCTGGCCTGGTCTTGGTCATAAAGATAATGTAGAAGTCATTTGAGCTATTAGGTATCTCAGGTTGTGGAAACTTGATACGGATTGGCCCAAGAGATAATGCAGGTCATTAAGCTGTTAATCACCTCCAATTCCCAGATTTCTGGATGGAAGAAATGGAATCAATCCTTTCTTTTGAGAGGACAATCCTGTGTGCTTAACATTCCTGGTTACCCTGGAGATCTGTGGGTGCAAAAACCTTCAATGCTGCTTGTTGGAAGAATATGAAAGACTTTGTGATTTCAGAGTACAAAAGCAGTTCAATTCTTTAAATGGGACTTAATGGACCATTCTAGTAAGAGCATGGAAGACAGAAGTGCTGAGGGCAATTTTGACTGTGGTGCCCAAACTCAAAAGTTCCAGAGGAAAATGTTATAGGCTATCCTAGAGACCATTCTTGGGATACTTTGCCAAAGAATGTGGCTGCTTTTTGTCCTTGTCCTAAGTAATAGATTTTCTGCCCCCTCCCCATAATAGGTTTCTCTGCCAACATAGAAAGTCAGATCAAGCCAAATTGAAAAAGTATAACTTGTTTACTTGAGCAAAGCAACTTCTGGGCAAGTTCTCTAGTCCCAGAGATTGAGGCCAGAGGAGCCACACCTACATACAAAAGCAGGGAGACTTTATAGGTTGTAGGCGAGGGGTGATGACATGTCTGCCACAAATGGAATTTGTGCCCAAGTATGGTAGGAACTTGGGCACCTGGCAGCAACAAGGGAGGAAGTTGCAGTAGTCACCAAGAAAGCATAACTGGGCTTTTTGGGCACGCTTTCTTTGTTGGAGACTCCCTGAGGGGGTGGAGTTTGGAGAGAGAGAGAGGGGGTGGAGTTTGGAGAGAGAGAGATAGAGACAGAAAGGGAACTTTCCAGATCATATGGTTATTAGTTATCATTCTAATGTAGATCCACAATTAAAAAATGGCAAACAGAATGAGGAGAAATACAAAATGTACCATTTGAGGAGAAAAGAAGTACCAGAAAATGTAATGTTGGGACCAAGGCTTTTTTTTTTTTTAAAGATTTATTTATTATGTATACAGTGCTCTGCCTGCATGTATGCCTGCACACCAGAAGAAGGCACCAGACCTCATTACAGATGGTTGTAAGCCACCATGTGGTTGCTGGGAATTGAACTCAGGACCTCTGGAAGAGCAGCCAGTGCCCTTAACCGCTCAAGGAGATTAAAAGTTAAAAGTAAAGTACAGTGTTAAATGGAATAAAGGGAGTGGTGACCTCAGGGCAAGACCTTATACAGCTAATCCTGAAACCTGTGAAAGGAAAAGGACTGAGGGCTTCCCTAGACCTGAACAAGAGAAAGCTTATGCAAATTGAATTCAAGGACAAGGCAATATTTCAGCCCCAGCAAGCAGAAGAACTTGGAAGCTTTGGCCATGAGGTTTTGGCTTTAGACTCAAGAAGGATACAAAAAAGGGGGTTATAGACTCTTCTTCTGTGGTTAAGTGATGGGCCAACCTGACTCCATCTTAAGATTAAAAGCCATCTTGTGGCAAGGTCAAAATAAACTCATTCCTGTGCTGTGGAATGGTCTTTCTGTATGCTGTGAATATGTGTTGCTATCATTGGTTAACAAAGAAGCTGCCATGCTTTATGGCAAGGCAGCATAGAGCCAGATGGGGAATCCAAGCAGGAAGACAAGGAGAAGAAAGGTAGAGTCAGAGGGATGATGAGCACTGCCAGGGTAGCAAGATGTAATGGAACACAGGTAATGCCACAAAGACACATGGCAAACAGCTTAATTTGAATGGGTTGAGTTAAGTTGTAAGAGTTAGCTAGCAAGAAGCCTGAGCCATAGGCCATTTGGTTTGTAATTAATATTAAGTCTCTGACTGGTTATTTGGGTATTGGTGGGCAGGAAAGATTTATCTGTTTACAAATGGCACCTACTGTCTGGCATGGATCCACACAGACCTGAGAAAGCTTAAAGTGGATTCTGAACACACAGAAGCAAAGCCACACTGGGCTTCCTAGTCTTACAATCTCATGCCATCAGCAGCTCAGAGATGGACCTGTACACCAGCTGCCATCAGCTAAGCAGCATGGTGGATTTCCACAGTCTCTCCCACAGGCCGTGATACAGAGAGGATTCTCCTAGCCTCTCCCTGTAGGCTTGAGAGCACAGCTGCAGACTTAAGAACACAGCTCTACACTACTTAATACTGCTTCCCAGAATTGGGGAGGTAAGCTTAACTCATTGTTGTGCCTTGTTGAAAAGCTGAACAGGGCAGAACCAGCAGTCAAAGTTGCGCAGCTTAGCAATTTAAAAACTCTTCCAGTCAGGAAAGGATTAAAGGCACAAAATAAAACAGATTCAGATGGAAAAAACCTCTAAGTAGGTAACAGTGTGTTTAAAAATATAGGTAGGCTTGGGAGAGAAAAAAAAAGGTAGAAAAAGTCCTTTAAAAAGAAATTAAAAAAAAAAGCCATGTAAAGATGGAAATTATACAGAGAGTCTGGATACTGTATAATATTGCATTGTCTTTGGGATTTGTTTTTAACTGCAAAGAGTCATTTGATTGTAGGGGTTACAAAGTTAAACCAATATGTGTATTTTAAAGGTATCTTGACTTAAAAATTTGGGTCTAAGGATATGTTGCTTTGGAAAAGAGGCTCTGCTTTTGTTTCCACAGAAGATGAGGAGCTATGAATTCCTTCCAGGTTAATATGGTTCCATCAGGGAAGACCCCTTGAGAGATCTTCAGATGATTCAATATCCAGAACAGCTTCAAGGCAACTGGCTGTATGGTGATATTTTATTTGTACTAAAATGTGATTTGTATGTTAATAAAGTTGCCCGGGGGTCAGAGCTATTAGAGCCATAGCAAAAGCTGGGCGGTGGTGGTGCATGCCTTTAATCCCAGCACTTGGTAGGCAGAGCTAGGTAGATCTCTGTGTGTTCAAGGATACAGCCAGCATTGGAGACACATGCCTTTAATCTCAATACCAACCATAGAATAACTGTACAGAAGGTCTGTACAGACAGGCAGTGATGAGGTGGTCATGTGGTTGGGTTTACAACCAATGAGAAGGCAGAACAGAAAGTCTATATAAAGACCAACACACAGGAAGTAGCTTTCTCTTGGCTGAAGAGGGTCACTGAAGCAGTCAGGGTAAGGCTTTTATCTCTGACCTCTTGGGCTTTTATCTTTACATTGGCTCTGTGTTTCTTATTTAATAAGATGGTTACATCTACATTTGGCGCCCACATGGCAAGAATCCATTAAAAACCACTTGGCTTGGATTGGCGGCGGGCCCGGTTTCCAGCCTGGGTGGCCCGGCTCCCTAGCTTGGGCCCAGGTCGACTTGGTCTCAGGCCAGACTGACCGTAGCCCCAAGAGGTTAGCTGCAGCTGGAGCTACTTGCTTAAAGCTAGTGCTACAAACAACTCAGGCCTGCCCTGCCAAATAGGGCCCCTGCCTGTAAAGTCAATGCACCGGGTCGGAGCTTAAGGAAGCCGGAGCCCGGCTTGATGTGGTTCAAGTGGGAACACGTGGCTGGACTTAAGCTTTTAGCCAGAACTTGTAGCTATGCTTTCTTGTGCTTTCTCTCTCTCTCTCTCTCTCTCTCTCTCTCTCTCTCTCTCTCTCTCTCTGGATTCACACCTCAGACACTAGGTGGCCGTTTTGAAATTCCCTCGGATTTCTACTGTTCTACGCAGACTTGGTAAGTCAATTAACATATCAGATATTTTAAAAGAAAAATATTTAAAAAAGAAATGTTTTTTCCACATTAAAAAAAATGGGTTTTCTGTGTACATTGGAAGAAAATTGGGCTTTGTTTGAAATTTTAGGCACTCTGACAATGGAACAACTATAAGAGAAGATTAATGTTGATCGAATTATGTACTTTATTACTTTTCTTATCCTCATTTTAATATTTAAAAGGATAGTCAATTTAAATGCCAGGATAAAAGTTTTAGAAAAACCTGTTAAACCTGTTAAAATGAATTATAGAGAAATTCAAATTCAGACAGACGAAATTAACAATGAAGTTATTTCAAGATTGGATCATAAGGTTACAGAAAGAAAGCCTGTTTTCACACACTCACCCTTAATTTATCTGGTAGCCATACAGCAGCAAGCTGGTGAAGAGAATGGACAAAATACTTGGATTCCAATTGAAATGTTAGACTTACAAAGATTTAAGGCATTAGTATTTTATGTCATGCATTCCCCATATGTAAAGCAAATGTTAAACTCCTGGTCAACATATAAAAGGATTCTACCACAGGACTGGCGGGAGCTGGCACAGGCTGTTCTAGAACCCGGACAAAAGCTCCAGTGGCAAATGTGATTCAAAGAGGAGGCTAAAAATATAGAAAAACAATGGAGGGATAAAGGAACACAAGTCTTCCAGGACCAGCTTATTGGAGAAGGCCAATATGCTTCAGTACAAACACAATGTTTATATGATGTCCAAACCCTAATTCTATGTCTAACGGCAGCCTTGAATGCATGGGACAGAGTTGAGGAACCAGGAAAAAAAACTGAGTCATTTACAAAGGTTATACAGGGCCCAAAAGAATCTTTCACAGATTTCTTACAAAGATTGACTTCAGCAGTACAGAGAATGGTCCCAAATTCAGAGCCTAGTCAGATAATAATTGAATCTTTGGCCTTTGAGAATGCGAATGCAGCATGCAAAAGATTAATCAGGCCGTTAAAGGCAAGATCTGAACCCTTGGAAGATTGGATTAGAGACACGGTTAATGTTGAGGCTCATGACCATGATAATATGTGAGTAGGAGAAGCAATTTAAAAAATTTGAGGAATGTTAGATGTTTTGGATGTGGAAAGCAAGGACATGTGAAAAGGGACTGTAAACAGGGCATTCCTAAAAACAATGTTTCTTCAAGGAACACTGGCAACAGAATGCCCCTTCCTTCTGGAGTATGCAGAAGGTGTGGTAAGGGAAAACATTGGACCAACGAATGTAGATCAACAAGGGACAGGCAAGGTAATCCTTTGCTTCAGTCTTCGGGAAACTCCCACAGGGGCCTCAGGCAGGCCCCCACAGCAAATCCAGTTCAAACCTTTCCTGCAGTTGTAGAGGAAACCCCTATTCAGAGCAATATAACCAAATGCCTATTGGAATAAATCATGCTGGTCAGGATAATGAAACAGAGAGAATAGAAAATTCAGTAGAAAACATAAAGAAATTTTTTTGGCAAACTTCTATTAATGAACAAAGACCAAAATTAACAATAAAAATAAATGGTGTTTTGTTGTCTTGTCTGGTAGACACAGGTGTGGACATTACCATAATTGCACCAGAATTTTGGCATCCAACTTGGCCTATTCAGGAGGTAAACGTTCAACTGTTAGGAATTGGAACATTATCTTGAGTGAAACAGAGTGCAAGATGGCTTGAATGTATAGGTCCAGAAGGACAGAGAGGAAAATTAAAACCATATGTGGCTAACATAGCTAGGAACCTGTGGGGTCAAGACCTGTTGCAACAATGGAATACTCAGATTAACATCCCTCCAATCTCAGAAACAAATCATAAACTAGCACATGTTTCTGAGAGAAATATTAGAAGGCATTATTCTGAGTGGTCACCAGCCATCCATATTATACAAGAACAGGGCACAACAACTGATGATCTCCCAAAGACACCAACAGCTCTACCTTTAAAATGGTTAACAGACAAGCCTGTATGGGTTCAGCAATGGCCTTTAACAACAGAGAAACTCCAGGCTTTAGAAGAACTGGTAGAAGAACAGTTAAATGCTCAGCATATTGAAGAATCAACTAGCCCTTGGAATTCTCCTGTATTTGTTATTAAAAAGAAATCTGGTAAATAGAGAATGGTAACAGACCTTAGAGCAATTAACAAAGTAATTCAGCCAATGGGCTCTCTAAAATCTGGAATTCCTTTGTCTACTCTGTTACCAAAAGGATGGCCTCTCATAGTTATTGATTTAAAAGACTGTTTCTTTTCAATACCCTTACAAGAAAAAGACAGAGAAAGATTTGCTTTCACAGTGCCTACTTATAATAATTCCCAACCGGTTAAAAGATTTCAATGGAGGGTTCTCCCACAGGGAATGTTGAATAGCCCAACTTTGTGCCAATATTTTGTACAACAGCCATTG
>CABHPP010136843.1:0-14357 GCA_902168425.1 Peromyscus attwateri
ATCTCAAGGCCTGTGAACCTCAAGGGGTTTGCATCTCATTTCTTGGCTAGTGTGGAGCCTTTGCATGGTTTAATACAGAGACCTGTGTTATATGGAACCTTGGGCAAATCACTCTGTAAGCCATGATTTCCTCATAAGCCAATGAGAAATGACAACAGCTAAGTCGCTTCATCTGTCCAGTGAGAACCCTGTGTACACTTATGTGCCTTACACACATGTGCTACCGTGTGCATGTGGAACCCAGGTGGGGTGTATCTCTGCAGCTGGCACATCTGCTCAGGGTTATCGGGGTGGCAGAAGACAGCACTGTTTTCTCGCTGAGCAGCACAGAGGGTCCTGAGACTCTGAGATGACCCCTGAGCAGCAGTCACTGTCCCTCCATCCTGTGGACTCCACTGTGCAGGGCCCTGTGCCCAGCACTGCTTGGCCCCCACAGCAGGCCTAGGAGGTAGGTGGGGTTCCTTAGTGAGGGGATTCAGCCCTTAAAAATCAGCCTTAACATGAGCCTAACTAGTGAACGTAGGTGCAGCATGAATCTTAGAAGTTCTTATTAATAAAATCAAACCTGAGGCCAGTTATTGGGGTGAATGCTGGAAGAGCCGAGAAGCAGAACAAGCCACAGCTAACCTCACCTTGCCAATTCCTCAGCTGATCCTCTTTCCTCAGACTGGAGCCTCTGAGTCCTCCTCCAGAATGAATCTCAGCTGAACTGCTGCTAGAAGCCTGAAAGCTTAACCAGCCAAAAGCTTCTAGTTTCTGGTCTTCACGTCTAATATATCTTTCTGCTTTCTGCCATCACTCCCTGGGATTAAAGGTTCACTTCTTGGGATTAAAGGCATGAGTCACCATGCCTAGCTATTTCCAGTATGGCCTTGAACTCACAGAGATCCAGGTAGATCTCTGCCTCCAGAAGGCTAGGATTAAAAGTGTGTGTGCCACCATTTTCTGGCCTCTGTATCTAGTGGTTGTTCCGTTCTCTGACCCCAGATAAGTTTATTAGGGTGCACAATATTTTGGGGAACACAATACCACATGTAAGGAAATGGTGCAGTTTAAAATCTAACAGTGAGCCAGCATGGCTTAGCCCATGAAAGCATTTGTACTTGAGTTTGATCCCTGGAATCCACGTGACAAAGCCACGTACAATTGCACACACCTGTGATCTCCTCTGGCAAGATGGCTGGCAGACAGGAGAATCGCCCGGAAGCTTGTAAGCCAGGTAGCCTGTAGACCCTGCTCCGCCCAGTGAGACCCTGCTGCCTCAAAAGCAGGGGAGGGGAGGACCCACCCCAGAAACTCGTCCTCTACACTGTGGCATACATGCCCCCCTACTCTGTCTCCATCTCTGTTCCCCCTCATGGACACATACACACAGTAATAATAAATAACTTTTTAAAAAATCTAGCAATCATAAATATGCTTACTTAGAAGTGCCAGCCTCTCTCGCTGTCAGATGCAGGAAGGCATGCGTGGCTGTGGACCTACACTGAAGCTAAATTACATCTGTGTTTTGAACTTAGGTTTTCCAGAAACGGATGGCAGAGTCGGGCTTCCTCACCGAGGCAGAGATGACCTTGATCTTCGTGAACTGGAAGGAGCTCATCATGTCCAACACAAAGCTGCTGAAGTGAGTGGTGGGCGTCACCTGACATTGTCACTGTAGCCCCTGGGGACTTTCACCTCTGTTCTTCTCCCGTAGGCCTTGTGTTCCACTAGCATTTTGAGACGTGCCCTGTAACTTGATTACGTAATTACTGAGGAGGTAAAGGACAAACTACTCTGATTCAACCGAAAAGCTGTGGTGGTGTGTGGTCCCCAGACAGGTACAGGTGCAGCTTGGCAGGGGGAGTGACAAACAGAAGAGCTGCAGCCCCAGCCAGATGACAGCACAGGGCTCCTGTGCAGTTCCTGTCCTGGGGGAGCGTTCTGTCTATCCCTTACACTTACGGGAACAGAGCTCCAGGCCAGCCAGCCAGTTTAACCCTGGCCACACCCCTGCCCTTCCAGGGCCACAGCGCACCATGAAGATACCAGCCCTGCACTCCAGCCCCTGGCCACTGTGGCTCCCAAGCCCTTCTGGGGGATTTCTTTCTCTTTGATTCAAATGAGGACAAACAAATTGAATCTTTCAAAAGGAACTTTGTCAAAAGCCTGAGGTGAACTGAAGAGTCTAGAAAGGCCTAGAAAACACCTAAATGTGTAGACTTAGGTACCTTTTTCTTCTTTGATTATGTTTCTCCCAGATTAGCTCAGCCAGCAGAGCTTTGGGCCATGCCACTGCCCCCCACCCCCCACAGCCATTCCTTCCAGTGTCCAAGGATGCTAGGTCATGCACCGGGTGCCATTGCTGTGGTCTCCATGGCATTCACCCTCTGACTGCCGAGGGGAGGATCTGTGGAGAACGGAATCTGTGGGAGCGGAGTGACCGTCCGTTACTTGCAGGGCCTTGCGGGTGCGGAAGAAGACTGGAGGGGAGAAGATGCCTGTGCAGATGATCGGGGACATCCTGGCGGCAGAGCTGTCCCACATGCAGGCCTACATCCGCTTCTGCAGCTGCCAGCTTAACGGAGCGACTCTGTTACAGCAGAAGACTGATGAGGACGCTGACTTCAAAGAATTTTTAAAGGTATGTCCAGCCTGCGACCTCCGGCGGCGTCTTTGCCTCCTCTCAGCCTGCAGGCGGCCCCACACCGCCCGCTGTGGGAGTTGTGCAGTTGAGTGGCAGGTCCCCATTAGTGGAAGCCAAAGATGGCGAGCAGCTTCCTGAGTGCTTAGCTGTCCCAGGTAGAGCTTGTTTTTCTTGGCACTAGAGCCATCATTTTACATCCTGGTTAAATAGTAGTGTTGTTTGGTTTTGTTTTTTAACAACCTTGTGTATCAACTGTTTTGTTTTTCCAAAGAAACATCCATAACGCCACCTCTTTTTGAATTATTTATGTCTATGGGTGTTTGCCTGCGTGTATGGCAGTGAGTCACATGCGTGCCTAGCGCCTCGGAGGTCAGAAGAGGCACTGGAGCCCCTGGAACTGGAGTCACAGGTGGCTGTGAGCTGCCGTGTGGGTGCTGGGAACCAAAGCCAGCTCCTCTGCAAGAGCAGCCAGTGCTCTTAACCACCCAGCCTTCTCTCCAGCCCCACTGAACTACCACTTCTTAATTTTACAAATTCTATGTATTTAGTAATCATCTTTTTCCAGAAAGAACATTAAAGAGCTTAGTTTAATGTATAAAATACAGCAAAATAAAATTTTAAATAATTAGGTGAGAACTTTGTGAGTGGAGGAAATGAAAGTAGAAAAAAAAAAAAGAGCTAACAGGAAACGAGGTAATCCCTACAGGTGTGACTGTGACCCCGCGTGTGGTACTCCAGCAGTGTGCACAGATGTCGGTGAATAATCCCTACAGGTGTGACTGTGACCCCGAGTGTGGTACTCCAGCAGTGTGCACAGATGTCGGTGAATAATCCCTACAGGTGTGACTGTGACCCTGCGTGTGGTACTCCAGCAGTGTGTGTGACTGTGACCCCGCGTGTGGTACTCCAGCAGTGTGACTGTGACCCTGCGTGTGGTACTCCAGCAGTGTGACTGTGACCCCGCGTGTGGTATCGATTGCAGTTCTAACGGTGCCATGTTCCTTGCAGCCGTACAGCAGCCAACGTCACACACCTGCTCACTATAATGCAGTGCCGTGTGTTTACGTCAGGCGTGCTGGTCTACGCCTGTTAGCCCTGCACTGGAGAGGCTGAGGCACAAAAAAATAAGCTCAAGGCTAGCCTGGGCTATATAAAAAGGACCTATTTCAAAAATCAAACGAACAGTCTGGAGAGAGGGCTCAGTGGTTAAGAACACTAGATGCTCTTCCAGGGCACCTGAGTTCAGTTCCCAGCACCTACGTGGATGGCAGCTCACAACTGTTTGTAGCTCCAGGGGACCTAACACCTTCTTCTGGCCTCTACAGGGACCCACATACATGTGGCTTATATACAGACATACACATAACAAATACATAAAAAACATAAGTAAACATTATTTTTTGTTGTTGTTTGTTTTGTTTTTTTGAGACAGAGTTTCTCTGTGTGGCCCTGGCTGTCCCGGAACTCACTCTGTAGCCCAGGCTGGCCTTGAACTCAGAGATCCGCCTGCCTCTGCCTCCCGAGTGCTGGGATTAAAAGTGTGCACTACCACCGTCCAGTTAACGTTTTTTAAAATGTAAAGCATCATCTAGGACTAGAGGTATAACTTCACAGGAGGTTGATTCCCCGACATGCACAAGGTTCTGGGTTCCATCCCTAGTACTTCAAAGAAAAAATTAAATAAAGGCAAATGTTGTCAATGCATTGTATCTCAAATTGTTACTTTTACATTTTTTTTTTTTCAGAGCTGAGGACTGAACCCAGGGCCTTGTGCTTGCTAGGCAAGCGCTCTACCACTGAGCTAAATCCCCACCCCCACTTTTACATTTTTGTCTTTTTCTTTTTTGATACTGGAACTCAAACCCAGAGCCTTGCTCATACTAGGCAAAAATTCTTCCTCTGAGCTACAACTCTAGCCTCCAAATACTACTTTTTAGTAATTAAAAATAAAAAGCATAAAGATACCATTTTAACAAAATATGTAGATACAGGTCTATCCAAAAACAAAAAAGGACAGTCTTCCTGTCCATGGCTGCAGTAAATCACTCCTCAGTCATTAAAGGTGCTCACCCCAGAGTGCTGGCGACCCCTTCAGGTACTCACCCTGGAGTGCTGGTGATCCGTGGGGTGCTCACCCTGGAGTGCTGGTGACCCCTTGGGGTGCTCACCCTGGAGTGCTGGTGACCCCTTCAGGTGCTCACCCTGGAGTGCTGGTGACCTGTGGGGTGCTCACCCTAGAGTGCTGGTGACCCCTTGGGGTGCTCACCCTAGAGTGCTGGAGATCCCTTCAGGTGCTGTGCCAGCAGATCACTGATACTAGCAGCCTGATGGAGACACCTAAAGCATGACCCCCCATGTGACCTGGTTCCCACAGGCACGAGGTACCCAGAGGGGAGTCACAGAGAGGAGGGAGGTGTCCCAGGGCAAAGTGGCCACAGAGAAGCATGGCCTGGGTCTTGGAAGCGAATGTGAGTCAGGAACATGAAAAAGGGTGGCAGAGACGGTGCTGACCCAGTTCCCACATTCATTGCCTGGCACACAGTAGGGCCTCAACCAGCAGTTGTTCTGATGAAGCGGGGATGGTGGGCATGCTGAAATGGGGGAATCAAGGGCTGTCCACCAGACAGATGGGAGGGATGAGGACTCCTGGGTGAGCGTGACTCAGATGGAGGTGGAAAAGATGGCTCTTGTGTGGGGTGTGTTGGATGAGGTGCCCTGGGAACATCTAATGAGAAGTGTGATGTCGTCATGCTAGAGCTCCAGAGAATGACTGCGTACGGATGCTGGGCCTCACCCTGGGGCAGCAGCTCCATTGAGAGAAGACAGAGGAGACGGAGGTGATGAAGACCGAGGCCAGTGGGCTGGGGGGAGAGTGGCCAGGCCAGAGCAGCTCTGGCAGCAAAGACGACTGAGCGGCAGGGCGGGCCAGGACTCATGAGCGAGATTCCTGTTGCTAACCTGACACACCTCATTTCAGATCCCCTCATGAAACCTGAAATCTAGACGGTGGCCCTGGGCGCGAGTTTGGCCTAGTGTCTCTGTTGTCTCATCTGGACCCGCGGTTTCCTCACGGGCCTCTCTGTTTTGCAGAAGCTGGCATCAGACCCCCGGTGTAAAGGAATGCCCCTGTCCAGCTTCCTGCTGAAGCCCATGCAGAGGATCACGCGCTACCCGCTGCTCATCCGAAGTGTGAGTCCTCGGGTGGCTGACTCAGGAGCAGGACCCACCCGGCTGGACAGAGGCCGGGCCCCCAGGGAGCAGTGATCCCTCTACCTCTCACCCCCGTGTGTGGTCTGAAGGCTAATGTCTTCAAGTGGGCAGACAAAAGCAAGCTCTAATGCCACCCGCCTCCACAGGCACTGCCCTAGCATCCCATGGTCACAGCGTGCTGGTGGGCAGGGTAACGGCCCTCATCAACCAGAGAGAACATGGAGTCACCATTACCAGAACCGTGGGCTCCAGCCTTTCTTCTTGAGGCAGGATGCTTTCTAAGGAGAATACAACATAGTGAATTTTATAAAACAACATAGTGAATTTTCTTCCAGCTTGGACTTCAGAGACCCTGGCTCAAAAAGCCAAACCACCCAAACCAAAAACACAGGGCTTAAGTTATTAGGGAGACCGGAGAAGGCCGCCATTAGCCCGTGGTCTGTTATCAAGACTCAGATCCGTAGCGTCCTGTCACCCCCCTGGTCTTGTGGGACTCTGTGCTTCCCAGGGTAGATGCCATCACCTCTCCCCTCACGGGGAGGTGGGCAGGGGACAGTGTTCACCTGAGGTCTCACTCACGTCAGCAGCAGGGCAGGGTGAACAGGAGTCAGTAGAGCCTGGTGGGCAGGCTGAGCCAGTGGGACCCACACGACACTGCCCACCGTCTTCCAGATCCTGGAGAACACTCCACAGAGTCACGTTGACCACTCCTCCCTGAAACTGGCCCTTGAACGAGCCGAGGAGCTGTGCTCTCAGGTGAACGAGGGAGTTCGGGAGAAGGAAAACTCGGACCGGCTGGAGTGGATCCAGGCGCACGTGCAGTGTGAAGGCCTGGCAGAGGTGAGGCCGTGGGCCGAGCTGGAGGCACCAGGCAGGTTCTGGGTAGGGAACCCGCACCACACCTTCCCCATGTGGCCAGGCCATACTCCCTGACCGTGCGGGCTCACCATCCTGTCCTGCAGGACACCCCCTGGACTGCTCTCCTGCCTTGGGAAGAGAGGCAGAGTGGGGTTTTGTTCTTTGAATTTTACTGGTAGAAATCGGTAGAATCAACTGTTGATTTTTCACAGGGCCGGAGGGGATTCTAAAAAGTGATGAATGGGAAGTATTTTGTTTGTATTTGTTCTAGAAAGGTGTGTCATTCTAAGTATATTGCCACCTAGAAAATCTTACCACAGTACCCTCAGGTGCTGGGCACTAGCGTTTCACGGGCAGTGGGATTATTTTCTCTCAGACTTACAAAGTGCCATTTTCTTCTCTTTAAGCAACTTATTTTCAACTCCCTCACAAACTGCCTGGGTCCCCGGAAGCTTTTGCACAGCGGGAAGTTATATAAAACCAAGAGCAATAAGGAGCTTCACGGGTTCCTCTTCAACGACTTCCTGCTGCTCACCTACATAGTCAGGCAATTCGCCGCTGCCTCCTCCGCCGCCTCTGAGAAGCTCTTCAACCCCAAGTCCAGTGCTCAGTTCAGAATGTATAAAACGGTGAGCCCCAATGTCTGCCACAGACGGAGGCCAAGGAGGCTCCACCTTGGCCTAAGCACAGACACACGCACGACCTCCCACCTGGTCCTGCCCTGGCCTTGTGGCCTCACCCCCCACACACACACCGCTTCAGGTGGCTCTCAGCGTCCTTTACCACCTCCCAAGGGAAGGAGCCCTGTGTCCTGTGCCAGACTTGGGCTGGGACAGCGGGAGCTTCCTCCTGGCAAACAGGACACCAGCATGTCACAGCCACCAGCACAGGCACTCAGAGCTCCTGTCCCCAGCTCAGGGACACTGATTTGGTCCTGGGTTTTACCTTTGCCAAAGAGGCTTGCTTTTCTTCCTGGTTAAAAGACCCAGGCCCCCTCTGCTTCTCCACGGGCTCCTCAGAACTTTGAAGCGAGCTCTCAGGACACGGTGGGTGGGGTGTTGTGGCCCGTCCCACATTTTCTCACCTATCTTGTCCCTGATTCTTTCAGCCCATTTTCCTGAATGAAGTGTTGGTGAAACTGCCCACAGACCCTTCCAGCGATGAGCCTGTCTTCCATATTTCCCACATTGATCGGGTGTACACCCTCCGAACGGACAACATTAATGAGAGGTCAGTCCTGATGACGTGTGCCCTGTCCTGAACTCTAGGAGGAAGCACAGGCATGTCCCTGTGCCATAGGCCCTACTAACTCTGAACCCAGCCTCTTGTGTGCCCCTGCACTCCAGCCCCACAGTAGGCCCTGGCTAAGTCACACACACAGCTGCCTACTCATAGTTACCCGCTTCCTGTCTCCCATAAGCTCCCAAAATGGCAGATCCATGCCTCAGTCCCCACTAAAATCTCCCTGGGGGCTGCCTGAACCCTGCAGATCTGCATCCCATCCCGCAGACTTGCACTTGGCCAGATGGCTGCCACCCCCCCCCACCCCCCGCCACACACAAACGCGCGCGCGCACGCACACACACACACACACACACACACACACACACACACACGCCCACCCACCACCACGCTTCCCTCGGGTGGAGCTCCCAGGGTAAGCGCTCTGATGGCAGCCCCGGGGACACTGCTGTTCCTCTGCACCGGTCTCTGGTGACTGCCCACCATGCTGAGTGCATCAGTGTGGTTGTCTTCTGGCTCCCGTTCCCTCACAAGGGCCCTCACAAGGGCCTCGTGTTGTCCAGAGCTGTCTTTGGCGAGCCTGGGCTCTCTCTGCTTAGCAGTCCAGTCTGTCACTTGGGCTAAGATTAGGCGTGACTGGAAACCTGCTAAACCAAGCTTGAAGCCAAGGTTGGCAAAGGAGCAGGCTGCTGCTGGGGGCTGTGCTTGAACCCAGGAGGTGCCTGGCAGTCCTCAGGCCACCATTCCGCTTCTCCTCCAGGACGGCCTGGGTGCAGAAGATCAAGGCCGCCTCGGAGCAGTACATCGACACCGAGAAGAAGAAGCGCGAGAAGGCTTATCAAGGTACCTGCGGGTGCCGCGGGTGGGAACCAGCTCCCAAGGGTGTGGGCAGGCCCGAGTCTGGCCCTCGAGGCACTAGCTGCTGCCCCTGCAGCGAGGCCTGGAGATGGCCTCAGACGACAGCAGAGGAGCCTGGGTACCCCCTCCACAGGTGTTCCCAGCTGCCCTGAGCGCCACCACATGCTGTGGGACCAGATGCAAGGCTGCCTTCTCTCTGCAGCCCTTCCTACCCTACCTCCCTCCACTGTGACGACTAACCTCCCCCTGGTGGGGCGCGTCTTGTCCCCCGTGAGTCTCTTTGCTGGGCATGTCACTCTGCTCCTCTCCTCTCAGCCCTGCCTCCACCATCCCGGCCTTCAGGACCCTGGGCCCCATCGGCCCCTCCAGCACCTCAGCCCATCACTCCTTGGCACACATCTTCCCCCGCTGCTGTGTAGATGGCACTTTCAAGGACACTAGTAACCTACCCGTTCCTCATTCCAGCTTCCCGTACTTACACACACACACACACACACACACACACACACACACACACACCCTCCCCCCTCCACCTCCTCCTAGCCTGAGGCTCCTGCAGCTTCCTCTGACTTCCCAGCTCTTTCCTCCCCTCTTCCTGGGAATCTACCCTTCTCCTAGCACCGTGCCCCTCAGACCACCCTCCCGTGGGTTCAAACCTCCCGGCAGGCTCAGTGGTGGGTCATGGCTACTCTCCACAGTCCCATCATTCCAGACAAGCCCTCTCCAGCAGTTCTGCTGCCCCTGCCCCCAGACCTGTGTCCTTCACAGAGGCTCCCTCAGCCTCCTCTCTTGAAGGTACTGTTCTCCCTTTCTGTGTGCCAGCCCCCTGCTTCAGCATCCTCCCTTCTGTGTGCCAGCCCCCTGCCTCAGCGTCTTCCCTTTGGCCTCCCCAGCCCGGGCTCATCCCCACCATTGCCCCATTTCCCACTGTCCCCCATTGCTGTCACAGCCCACTGCCAGGCCTTCCCCTTAGGATTCTTCCTGTCCTTTACGGCCCAAGGGAAACTCTGGCTCCTCTTGGTACCTACTAGCAGCCGGGCCCGGCTAAGTCTGCACTCTTCTTCAGGCTTGGCTTCCTGAAGTCACCACTGACTGCCGGGGAGGAAGGGTCTGCATGTTACACTGTGCACTCTGTTCTTAGGACAGATTGTCCACCAGTTCAGTGTCCTGCAGGATCTTGGGAAAGCATCCTTGGCCCCCAACCTCCATGCCAATGCCAGGCCCCATCTTCTGTCCCCCTTAGCTCTTTACCCAGTGGAGGCCTGCCCCTCCACTTCCCTCCATCCCCCTCCACCCACCCCCCTCCACCCTCTCCTCCTGTCCAGTGATCCCACTCAGGTCCTTGCTGCTGAGGCCAAAGCTCTTTATGTGTTTTTACTCAGGTTCCCCCTATTTTGTTCTGTGCTCCTGAAGGTATGTATACATGGCGTTTTCCTAAGTGAATGCTATTTTAAAAGCTTGCTATTGAAAAATCAATGATTGATTTCATAAAATACATAATGACCTCTTAATTTGTCAAAAGTGCAAATCACGGTCTTTCCTGAGCTTCTTGTTGTCTGATGGATTGCTCTGCATTCTCCCTGGGTGCAACCCTTTAGACATGGTTATTTGCTGTGTGCCTGGTCCTGTGGTGTGCACAGTGGGGCTCTGGAGACAACCAGGCCAGGCTGATTGTGCCTTCGGGGAACAAGGGCGTGCTCCGTGGTGGAGACATGAGGCCGTCAGGGAGCGGGCCACTGCTCATAGACAAGGCCACACACCACTGAAGCTGGAGGTTGAGGCCAGGCAGCCTGGGATACCTAGCAATAACTTGTCCAAACAGACCAAAGAAAACAAAAACCCTGAAGGAAAAAAAGGTGGGAAGGCTGCACATGCTCAGAGACACTGAGCCTCCTTTCTGCATTCCAGTCTTTTCTCTGCTTGGCCAGCAGTGTGAACACAGGACTCACTGCTGTCCACATTAAATAGATCAAACCTGAAACAAAACTGCTCACCAAGACCAAGTTCTTACATGTAACTGAAGTCTTGATGAGTAGTCACACTTGACCTTTTCACCTTGCCATTTAAAAACTCTGGGCCAGCTGTGACGGCACACCTTTAGTCCCAGCACTCTGGAGATCTCTGTGAGCCCAAAGCTAGCCTGGTCTACAGAGCGAGATCCAGGCCAGTCGGGGCTACTCAGTGAGTCTGTCTCAAAATGACACACAAAAAGGGGAAAGACTGTTGAGTTGAACAGTCAGGTCGCTGAAACAGAAGGATTCCAAGTTCAAGTCCAGCAGCTTGGAATAGAATGAGACCCTGTCTTTTAAAAACCTGTGAGTTGAGCACATGGGCCTTCCTAAGACTCGGTTTCCCTCATCTATAAAATGGGAACTACCTTGTAAGGTAATTACGGAATTAAATATAATCCATGTAAAGATCTAGCACATGCCTCACACAAAGTAACCAGTGAATGTCATTTGCCAGAAGTACTGAGCAAACAGCTGCATTTTAAAATTAATATTACTATTCCTAGGCATGTATGCAGTTACTAAGCCTGGATAATCAGTCTATGTGACACAGTGGCTTCTCCCTGACAGAGGAGACTGGCAGGGTGCCGAATCTCAGGCCCCTGCAGGCTGTGGGTGCCCCTCAGTCAGCGATACACAGAGGGAAGGAGGCTGAAGGGACCGAGACTAGCCCGGACCTTGAAGGATAAGTGCGATTCTGATGGGCAAAGAGAGCCAGAGAGGCCTCCCAGCAGATGACGCAGCCTGGAAGAAGCAACCAAATGCGACTGCTAACTCCAGGGCAACAGCCAATCATAATAGCGTTCGTCTAGGCTCATGGTCTGGTTGGTTAGAAGGACACACAGTGAGGGCTGGGAGCATGGCCGCTGGTAGAATGTGCCCTTAACGTGGCGCTCAGTCTCTGATAGTGTGGGAGCAGACTGCGGCCCTTCAGCATGCGTCTTCACTGTGGGTCTGTCTACACTCTCCGAAGAGAAATTAACATGACTCATTTCCTCTTTTGTAGCCCGTTCTCAAAAGACTTCAGGTATTGGGCGTCTGATGGTACATGTCATTGAAGCTACAGAATTAAAAGCCTGCAAACCAAATGGTAAATGCTGCCTTTATTCCACAGATGTGGGAACACCCTGCTCCTTGCTGGTACCTCTTTTGAATATGGAATGATGGGTAATTTTTTAGAGGCAGTGTTTCTGGTGTTTCTAGAACCCTGATAAACTATTTATTGGTTCAGTATTACTGTTTCCAGTAAGAACCAACAGCCCATCTTGTTACTGCATGAAAATATACAGCATGCCACAGGGCACCTTCCCAGGCTGTTGGGGAGCAGTCCTGTGTTAGAACTTGCTCCCCGGGATTATGGTGTCATTGGGAATGTGGGGCCATACTGCTACTGGACTCGAAGGTGAATGAAGGTGACCGTGTCCCACCAGGCAGTGGCGCTTCCTGCCGTGGTCTCTGGTGAAGCAGCCTACGGACCCGCCCTGGTCCTCCCTCTGTACTGACCACACTGCATGTGCCCCGGCTTGTCTCTGCAGGGAAGAGTAACCCGTACTGTGAGATCAGCATGGGCTCCCAAAGCTATACCACCAGGACCCTCCAAGACACACTGAACCCCAAGTGGAATTTTAATTGCCAGTTCTTCATCAAGGATCTGTACCAGGACGTGCTGTGTCTCACCATGTTTGACAGAGACCAGTTTTCTCCAGATGGTAAGTGTAACCTGGCACAGAGGCCTAAAGGCATCCCAGGGTTCTGGGATCTGGAGTCTGTACCCAGGGTCCTAGCTGTGCTCATACCCCAGGACCACCACAGGAAATGACACGGGCCCATGGCAGCTTTGGCAGGAGGTGGGTGTTTGGGGAGGGCATGGCCTCTGAACACAGACACTTGTGCATACACAAGGGAAGCATCAGTGAGCACTGGATGGTGGAACATTGTCTCATCAGGAGACTTCCTGAGCTGTCACAGTGCATTTGTCCACGTCAGTACCAAAGGTCCATGAGCAAATGAGCCACTCACGCAGGGTCTGAAAGTTTTCTAAATCCTGTTTCGGATTCTCCTGCTTGGCAAGTTTTTAACTCTTAGAAGGAACAAAGATATTTGATCCTCACATGATGTTTACTCCCCAGACTTCCTGGGTCGCACTGAAGTCCCCGTGGCAAAGATTCGAACAGAACAGGAAAGCAAAGGCCCTACGACTCGCCGACTGCTGCTGCACGAAGTCCCCACTGGGGAAGTCTGGGTCCGCTTCGACCTGCAACTCTTTGAACAAAAAACTCTCCTCTGAGGGCCCGGAGAAGCCCCACCAGAGAAGCTGCCCGCAAGGCTGGGTCTAAAGAATGAAAGATTACGTTCTCCTGGGGCCGAGGAGCATGGCATGGCTGCGTCCATCACAAAGCCCCACGCTTTGGGGCCCGTATGTTATTGCACACTAAACTGCTAGCAATCTATGCAAACATGATCCTTCCTATAAACCAACGCCACAGCACAGTGCCTTGTACTAGTGTTAACATGCCCAGCTGTGTTAGATGCCGGGGTTTCCATTTTCAGGGCTATAAAAGTATTATGTGGAAATGAGGCATCAGACCACCAGATGTTACCACTGGGCCAATGTGTCCACTGTGGAGTTGGTGATGGTGGAGCAGGTCCACCCACGTGACCTCTGCTGGGTCACAGCACTCAGGAGGTGAAGGGCTGAGGTGAAATGCTGCAGCCGGGGGCGTGTGCAGCCTGACACTGAAATAGTATCCACATGTGCACTGAGTAACCAGAAACTTGATCGTTTTATTTGGATGATATTTTATCCTCTGCTCAGACAATAGAGTTTGAAATATAAGGAGGGAAGCTTGATGTACTTTAGATATACTGTGAACTCTAATAATGTGGGAATATTTTTCAACTTTAATTTTCTGAAGTATAAATTATTTATGTAAATTCCTTGTTTTGCATATTTCATAGAACATGCATCTTTGAGCTTTATCATTGCCAACATGTACAGAAAGAGAATAAAAGTATAAGTTTATGAATGTAACTCCTCTCAAAGCTTGACTCTGTGTGTGAAAGGCTTTTAACAGTTTCCTTCAGAAGCTGCTTGTAATGATGCCTGAAGGATGGGATGGGGCAGGGCCCGGAGATCTGCTCAACTCTACCGCCAGCTTGCCCAGGGCCTTTTGAGCGTCTCTGACAGGGTTCTGGGGCTTGATTTCACTGGTGACTGTTGTGGGTGGGTGAACTGCGTGGGAACTATGCTTGAACTGACCGGGGGAGAGGGGGCCACCTACAAGGAAGGGTGAAGGGCAAAGGTCAGGACTATCTGCAGAGCTGTTGCCCTGCAGCTCCAGGAGCCCCGACACTTCCTGTCCCCTGCCCTGTCACAGCCATAGCCACACTGCTTATTTGGCTTTTGAACACTGAAATAGGAAATTTTTCAAAGAGTTAGCCAAGATTTTGAACACAGAATCCTCCAGTGAAGATAACAGAGTAGAGGCTCACCCTTTGAAAGATTCACTTGAACAGCTAAGGTGACAGGTCTTTTACCAAGCGGCTGGAGG